>VDFB02193268.1:0-17172 GCA_007258455.2 Sequoia sempervirens
AAATCTGGATGGAGACCCGGACTAATCCAGAGCCAGAGTGAAAGCAGAACTACGCCCAAAACCCAAGTTTTTCAAAATTCAACTTGGGAAAAACACTTGGGCAAGCAAGATAAACATATTAAGCACATGCCAAGGAAAAGTAAAACCTCAAAAATCGAAGGGGGCAAAACACAAATAGCGAAAGCAAAAGAGGGTCCCATTTTAATCAAACTATAAAATGGGGTGGATCATCACCGAGGCATAACACCTCCCCCATAGGCATGGCGTCACATAGTACTTCATCATGGTAATTCTTAGTATTGAACTTCACTAAACATTGCACATTAACCAAAGCTTTAGGGTCCTTTTGCAACCATGCCATCGATATGGATGTGTATTTCTCCCTCTCTCTAATTGCAATTTTTAACCATCTCCTCTAAAATAATATTATCTATGCTACCACTATTAATGATAGCATTACAAACTTTACCATCATATTTACACCTTGTGCAAAATAAACTCTTCCTTTGAACTAGAGATTTATGCTCATTTATCAAGGCTCTCCTTGTGACAAGAACTTATCCTCTTTCAACATCTTTAGAGTGCTTAGATTCAACATCTTCATCTACACATGCAACTTATGCATTACCTCCAGTTCTTCTACTTGTCCTTCCTTAATGTTGTGGACACTCATATGTTCATTGTCCTTCTTCTCCACATTGGAAACAGGTTCCACAAAATCCTCATCTTTTAGAGCTTCATCGAAACCTTTCTCTTCCTCATTGGTCACCATTAATTTTCTCTCAATGGTAAGAATTATCTCTTTTTTGGTTTTTATTGTTGCTAGCTTCTTCCTTCTTTTGGTCTTCATTTCATCCTCCATATGATATTTTTCCAACCCTTCCACCATGACCTCTTTCTCTTTGTTTTCCTTCAAATCTTCTATTCATCTTCTCTTCTACTTCTAGGGAAAACTAATCAGAATCTTCAATAGTAGTCATCCCAACCAAACTTAGCTCCTCTTGAGTGCTTGGATTCAACCCATTTATATAACGAGCTACCTTCTCCTTGTTGGCCTCAAAATGGTCTATCCTGATCATGACCCTGTAAAACTCTTCTATGTACTCTTTGACAGACCTACCTGTCAAATTCAAACCTTGCATCCTTTTCAACAACTCTAACTCATAATCAATAGGAATCAACTATCTCTTTAGCTTTTATACCATCTAATCCCATCTTGTTTTTTTATTTCCCTATCTTATTTCTTTCTAATTGTACTTATTTCCACCAAATATTGTCATGATCTCTTAGCTTGGTCTTTACAAATTTGACTCTCTCGAGATCTTCCACCTCCTCATACTCAAAGTACTCCTCCATATCATTGATCCAATCAATCAACTCTTTTGGGTTAAGATTTCAAAAAAATGTAGAAACATCAATCTTTGGCCTTTTTCCAATCCTAGAGACGGCCTTAAATAATCTGAGTTTCTTTGGATCTACTACATCATGTTCTTCAAACTTTTCTTCTTTTTCAGCATCTTCACTTTCATCTCCTCTTCTCGACTCAAACCCTCTACACACCTCCTCTTGCAATGCTTGAACTTATCTCTACAAGGCTCTAAACCCTCTTACGGTACAACAATATTTCTTTCACCACTGCGGCTTCTTCACGAGGGTTAAATCACTTCACTCACAAACCCACAACCATAAGTGCGGTGAAATGCTTGATTCAATTGTTTTTACATGCTCAAGAACTCCGGCTTTGATATGACTTGATGAAGGGCTACTCCATCCAACACCCAAAACAATAAACATTAACACAAAAATCTGAGTAAAACAAACCACTTTCAATTTGTCTCAAAAATAAAATTACGATTCAAAAATTATAATGCTATGTAGCCACATGGGCTTGATTCACTTCGAAAATCAACTCTCCAAGAAAAATCTATTATTCAGAGCCACAATCACTAATGGAGCCACCTTTTATAACCTCATTTCACCCTTTATTTGGCACCAATAACCACCTTAGAATGTTAGGAAGATGTAACTCCCCTTTTTGGTCCTAGAGGTCCAACCATTCATTTTCCTACTTGGAAGATATTTCATTAGAAATTCACATTTTGGTAGCATAACTTCCTAGAGCCATATTTTTTGATTTTACGAGGCTTCTAAGGGCTTTTTAATTTGAATTTGAACCTTTATTGGAGAATTTTTGAGATGACAACTTTAATATCTCTAAATGAAGCGGGATATTGAGATGATTCTTACGCCATCAAATTCATTATTCAAGTCCATTTGTTGGTGTAAATTTTAGGTCTATATGTGCTTGTTTAGGCCAACTTACTAAAATATGTGACCATTTTTTAGCTTTTCAAACTTTTGATTGTTTTGCACCCCTCAAGCTTCATCATGCGTTAAAACAACTAAGAAAAATAAAGAAAATATTTTTTGGGTGATGCAAGATTTCCTTACTGGCGGATGCTCCTACTCACACATTTTCCTTATACACATATACTTGATACATTCACTTAATCCTTGCATTTTTTACACTCATCAATACACCTACCTTGATATAGTCATTTTAGCTTAGATATGACCATTTTCCTACATGAAGTCATTTTCATGGTCATGGCATCAACCTCATAGTTGTGGAATTGACCATTACCTTTCTAAAATTCAAATTCAAACTTTGGCTAACAAACCCTCTTTTCTTTATTGCCTTAACTAAGTACATATTTTGTAAAATTTGATGCTATGTACTAATATTTATAGCAAGTTATGAGTATTGATTTACCACCCTCAAGTATCATTAGGAATCCATAATTTCTCTCATTATTAATTTTTCATCCTCAAGCATTATTTATAATCCACAATTCCTATCTTATCATTAATTTATCATCCTCAAGTATCATTTAGCATCCACAATTCCTATCATCTAGAGTATTAAATGAGCTATCAATTGTGAAACACTTGTATTTATTGCACTAAAAAGACTAACAAACCTACATAGACCATTTCAAAGGTTTGACTAGGAGAACACATCTCCTTGTGACACAACGATAGGCCTTTCTAGGTATTATTAATACTACTAGTCACTGATATTAGAGAGGAGAATAGTAGATGAAAATCATCTAGGCAAATAGTAAAGAAAAAGTACACATTATGTAGGGTTAACTTTGGATAGAAAGGACAAATTACTAACTTGATTCAAACCTACATATTTGATCTCACATAGAATACAAATTTAGCATAGATTTCGAGACATTTCATTAATAAAGAGACCTTTCGCTTTGTTCAATACAAGAAAAAAAAAGACACCATTTTCTAGACAAAATAGTCAAAATTCATAATCTTCATCAAAAGCATACATTCTTTCATTAATAAATTAAAATACCCCTATTTATGACATTTACTTTTCATGACATAACATTTAATTTTAGAATACATTAACCCACAAACCCATCTAAACCATTAATCTAAATTAATTGACATTGAATTATAAATATTTAATTAACTCTAAGGGCACGATTAATTTCCTTTACAAATGTTAATCTTATTATTAAAATTCAATTAATTCCTACACCACATAAGCAGAGTTGACTTGTAACACAAGCATCCAACCGGAACGTGTCTCCCTTATCTAAAATCCAATAAATTATTAAGTTTAAAAGTTTGATCATCAACAAACCTATAGAAAATAGTTTAATATACACATGGGTGTATATATAATATGTATCCGTTGCTCCGTGACGATTTCGTAATCTAAGCAAGCATTTGATATAAAACAGACAAATTATATATATACATATAGCTGGTACTTGATAAAATTACATGTAATGTTTCATCTAGGGAGACGTATGTACAGTTGTGCTTATACCACAGACACGTGTCTAACTACAATGAATTCTCTTGCAACTTACCTTTTCAAATTATTTTTGTTTATTTATTTTTTAATGTTTAATGATATCAAAGGAGAAAGGAATTTTAATAAATATTTATTGGCAATCAATCGATAAGGAGGTCATTTTCGTAAGATGTTATTCCATTTAAATTATGGTATTTTAGATTATATACCCTCCACTTCCATTGTGATATCATTTTTATTAAAAATTAAATTAATAATATTATAATAAATCAAAACTTCTAAGTAAATATTTATTAGTTATATAATATTTTTTTATAATTCATGATAGATTGATGGTGTTAAACTATTTTTAAAAATAATCACATTTTAGATCATATTTTATAATTCTTTATAGAATGAAAACAATTTTTTATAAATGAATGATAATAAATAGTGACAAAAAGATCTAACAATGAGTAAAGGTTGATAGGAAAAATACAACAATAAATTAATGAAGCCAACTAAAGAAATAAAGATTAAAAAAATATTAAGTAAGAAAAGCACTATAATTAAACAAGGTGAACAATATAATAATTTTTTTTTTATTAAAAATAATAAATAATGAAAAAAATTAATGCTAAGAATTATAACATATCAAAATTTAAAAAACATGTTTATTAAATAAAATTATTGAAAATTAGTTGTTCACAAAATCTTTCATTATTAAAGAGGTCTTCCACAATGTATCAAACTAGAATAATACTATTAGGATTTGATTCCGCAAGTTTTAAATCTCATTGACCCATATTTCAGGGGTTGTGGTTCACATGAACCCTTCTCTCATAAAAAAAATGGTCTACTTAACATTCATTGTATATGGGTGATATTGACAACAAGCAAAGTGGTAGAAAGTGAACCATTCATTCTCATAAGAGATGAATTCATGTAAACCACTACACACAAAATATGAATCAGCAAATTTAACTAATCAAAATCGTGATAACAATATCATAAAATCTTCCATATAAAAGTTGGTTAGCTCAACCACCTTTATCTCCCCTACAGGTCTAAGGGCAGATCCTCATGTGACTGCTTAGTTTATTTTGGCCAATAGCCACTACTCAACTTATTTAAGTTTATTTTGGCCAATAGCCACTGCTCAACTTATTTAGGAATTATTCGTGGAGCTAGAGGCCCATGAATTTTTTTACTTTTTTTTGCTTATTTTTAAATAATCATTGTATATAAGTGATATTGATAGAGGCGAATGATTAAAAAATGGACCATTCATTTTAATGAGAGATGGATTCATATACACCACTACACATAAAATATGAATCAATAAATTTAACTAATCAAAATCGCGATAACACTATCATAAAACCAACCCGAACGAGTAAAGTTGGCTTGGGCAGTGGGTTTGCTCCCCATTGGTCTCGGGTTTGACTTTGCTCCCAGATTTAAGAGGTGGCACTTCTTGCGAGAGGGGGATCTCACCCATAGGGGACTAGTCTCGCCCTAGCTTGCCTCAGATACCCAAAATAAGAGGTCCTGAACCATTGAAACAATATCATAAAACCTTCCCTATAAAAATTGGTTAATTCAACCACCTTTTCTCCCCTATATCTAAGTGCCTAAAGTTCTCTCCCTTCACATAACTACACCTACTTCTTTGTTTTTTCATACCAAGGAGGCCTCTAGAGTCTACCATAGGTAATGGCCCTCACCTTGAGTAGGAGGAAGGTGAGGGAATGTCCCGTGAACTCTACTAGAACATCTCATAAAGCAAATTCACATGTTTTAAATGGTAACCAGTAAAAAGAAAAATGGCAGGGGAATTAGACAGGGATAAAGTGTACTACAAGCTGGCAATTCATAATTTTGGTAACAAAGAAAATCCTAGTTTAAAGTCACCCACGAGGGGCGAAAGGCACTCTTAGGCTTGTCTGGATGTATTCAACATAGCACCTCGTTTTTTACCATTGAATAGTTGTAGCCGTTTGATCACTTACTTTCATGCATGATATACAACGTGCACACGGCATCTCTGCTTGGAAACAATTGTAGATAGAGATTCTTTTTCATTATATATACATAATTTAAGAGTCCTGACTGTGTAGCTTTGTTGTTACTCTTTTTAAAAATAAGTTGACTCGTCTCTTTAGATCATAATAGTAGAAGCATTGATTGCTACAGCCTAGTTCCATTCTTATATATAGTATAGCAGGGATTTCTCCAAACGGGCAGAACTTCTGAGCCTTGGGTTTACGCATTCATAATAGATAAAGTTCCACCAAGGGAAGAGAACTTGACAGATAGGCAGAGGAGTTTGGTAAGAGGGAAAGTTTGTGGGTGGTTACAGCATTGCGTCACTAAGTTCTACTAGTGATAAGTTGCCTTAGATAGATGCCTTTTTGGTTTACTATGATGAAAGAAGTCTGAGATCTCAGTTAGTAAGCCTAGAAAACAAGCATCTGTGGAGCACCCTCCAAGCATTTAGACTGCCTAGGCTAGAACTTTTCACTGGGAGGGTCAGTCCTGTTGAATGAATGAATGAAAGATTTTAATGACGTCCACGAGACTAAACAGCCTATGGGACCGAGACACTCAACAACTTAGTTTGTCTCCAGACTCTTCTCCAGATCAGATCTCCTGCTATTAATTTTGACTAGGAGGCTAGCCGTCTGATTTATCTTATCCTCCTCAAATAACTGCTGCATATTGCCCACATCTGAAATACTTGAGTACTGATTACGGATATTTTCGTACGCTGTGCATTCCATGACGAAGTGCCACTCCGTTTCCACCACTCCCTTATTACAAAATAAGCACGTTCTTTCTTCCCAAGTTTCCTTAGGAGTCTTCCACCTACCAGTCTCACATCTAAGATGGTGGGACCCCGTTCTCAATTGAGCAATTAATAGCCTCGCTTTCCCTTTAATAGTTGCACCTAAATATGGTTTTTCACCATGTTCCTTAGCTGGGTTAAACTCTTTGATGTAATATGCTTTTTTTCGTCCGATCTGATTTGACCACATGGCAGTCCTGAATTTTTCCTTCACATAGATTTTTATTTCACTGTTGGTGTCAGGACACTCATGTAATTTGATGTTCCACTTGTTCAGCCACTTGATGTTCTGTTTCATCCATGTTTTCTTTCTTCGGACTAGAATCTCCTCCATAACCGTTTTGGGCCACCGGTGGTTATCCATGTTGAATGTTCCCTTTGTCTACTTTCATTTGGTCATTTGTGGACATTAATATACTTTCTTTCTAGGAAATCAGCGAGGCCTTAAGGACGTCTGTACTGTTAACTATGGGAGGAAAGTTAAGCCTGGTGTTGTTAGTATTGTCAGTAGTGTGCATTTGTAAAGGATCAGCTCAACTTATTACGAATTTTTATGCTAATTCTTGTCCCAATGTTGAGGCCATAGTTAAAAATGTTGTTAGTCAGAAATTCAGCCAGACATTTGTGACTGTTCCTGGCACGCTGAGGCTTTTCTTTCATGACTGCTTCGTTGAGGTGAGCAAGAGATGATTTGTTTCAGTCAATTCTGATGTGTCCCAAGAAACCCAAAATTTCATTCTTTTAAATGAATTGACTTCTTTTAGCTTGTAACAGATTTGGCTTAAGTCGGTGAAATGGAAAGCATTGCTTGTATTGATTGGTGATGGATCAATCTGACAATTAGCATCAACATGTCGTGGCATGGTTATGAATGCCAGGAGTTTAGTAATGTGAAATGGTTTGGTGCCTTTTTGTGTGTGACAGGGATGTGACGCCTCTGTGATCATCCAATCTACTGCAAACAATCAGGCAGAGAAGGACTTTCAAGACAACTTGTCCCTGGCTGGGGATGGGTTTGATACTGTGGTCAAAGCAAAGCAAGCTGTAGAGAATGTGTGTCCCAACACTGTGTCTTGCGCTGATATCCTCACCATTGCTACCAGAGATGTTATAAAACTGGTGAGTAATCCTTGTCAATATGTAAAAGTAGAATCCTAAGGAGTTTTGAGGCCTGCAGCTGTAAAAAGGGATTAGCTATCAACCCACTACTACAACCATGTACACCTTGTGTTAATGGGTTCATGAACATGGAACCTCACAACAGGTGAATAGCTTTTCCCATAGGATAGAACTGAGTGAATTTCGAAAGTGTCATTAGAGTTCAATTGAACTTCCTAGGCAAAGACTACCCATAAGAGGGCTTATGTTTCTGATAAAATTGTGCAGTATTATCTGGCTTGTAAGCAACTGTATATATCCTATGAAGGCATCACATGCATTTCTGTTAATTCAGCCCTTGCTTGTTATTAGCACTTTACCATTACCATGCTTTACCCACACTACTTTCTGGATTTAAACATCCTTTCTTGGCCAAGCACTTGTCTTAAATTGCTCCAACCAAAAGAATTTCATACGACACTGTGCTTAACATCATAAATGGACAGACATTCTTTTGTCTTGAATTGCTGTCACCATGGAAATCCTTAGACACTATGCTTGACATTATAAATGCATGTATGGTTCAAGAATCAAACCTATTTCCTTTACAATACTTAATTATCTGTTTTGCATATCCTTCAATGCCTTCAATTGATGTATGTTCAAAGAATTAAGCTTTTGGTTCTTGTATTTATATGCAGGCTGGAGGCCCAGCGTATAGTGTAGAGTTGGGGAGAAGAGATGGACTCATATCTCACGCATCCAGAGTTGATGGAAACCTACCGAAGGCTTCATTCAACCTCAATCAGTTGGTCTCTCTCTTCCAAAGCAAGGGCTTAACTCAGACAGACATGATTGCTCTATCTGGTAACAAAACATACCAGCTTTTAACTGTACTTTTAAGCTATTTTAGTTCTTATTATCTTGGATCCCCAAGTCATGTTTGAAGAGGAATGTTAGTGTACGCACACTTATTTGGTGTCTCTGTGGCACACAAATGAAATATTCCTAATTCCCTTGCTTTAAAAAACTTCTCCTTATTTCATTAGGACGGCACATCAAGAAACAATTCAAGGAAGACTAAAAAACTGTCTAGATACCCTCTCTCTTTTTATTATTTCCTTAATTTAGTTTCTTGATCACACCTAACCCTTGTGCAATCCAACTAATGACAAAGACACATTCCAAATCCCTTGTCATTTCTCGTTTGTCCTCCTTATCTTGGAAGTTGTTGGTGGCCGTAGAGTTTTTCCTCATGGCAACTTCTCCACCTGGCATCACCTTTTGCTGTAAAGAAACCTTCTCATTTTGATTCCTAATATGCTGTCCAAATTCCACAAATGTTGTGAAGCAGCGATTAATCTGGGTCCATACTCTAGAAATTTCATTAAGCTGTCATTTTTCTTTTTTTATATGTAAAGGGAAAAGTACATTTTGAAGGTCACAATCTAACCCCAGGCCAACTCTAAGCCTTAATCAATTTGCCCACAGGCAATGGTGCATATTCATTAAACAAAAAAGGGTCTATTTTAGGGTTCTAGGAAAATTCAACAAATTCATCGCCTACAATTCATCGTTCATCGTAATGATAAATTCATCTCGTGGAAAATTCACCACCAACAATTCATATCGTATTGATGGCAGTGAATTTTCCATGAGATGAATTTTTCATGAGGATGAATTGTTGAAAGTGAATTTATTGATGCTGAATTATTGACGGTGAATCTACCTGAAACCCTATTTTATATCTAAAATGAGTATGTATAACTCTATAAATAAACATTGTTTTCAACATGTTTAATTAATACCATGTTTGTTTTTTTAATCAGGGGCTCACACACTGGGATTTTCTCACTGCAATCAATTTTCAAGCAGAATTTACAGCAACCCAATTGACCCCACTCTGAACAGCACCTATGCAAGCCAACTGCAGGCCATGTGTCCCAGAAATGTGGATCCCACCATTGCTATTAATATGGACCCCACAACACCTCGAATATTTGACAATGTCTACTACCAAAATCTCAAGAATGGCAAGGGCCTCTTCACTTCAGATCAGGTCTTATACACAGACAGCCGCTCAAGAAAGACAGTTGAGGTCTATGCAAGGTATCCCTCCAGATTTAATGCAGGTTTCATAGAAGCAATCACAAAACTGGGTAGGGTTGGTGTTAAGGTGGGCAATCAAGGAGAGATCAGAAAAGATTGCAGCCGCTTCAATTAGAAATTTTAGGCTTTGGGGGGTCAACATTAGAAATGCAGATTTTGGGAATTGAAAGGTTTATTGTAATGTTTGAATGTTCCTTTGGAAAGGAATGGTAGACTATGTGGGGTGAAAGGAGAACAAGTCCATACCAGGGAAGCAGGAGAGGCTTGTGCTGCTTGTTCTTTGATTTTTATTCATTTTCAGTCACAATAAAAGCAGGGGGATTTGTAATAGCAATAAGGTTGGATGTATGTCTTTATATTCAATCCCAGAACTGTGCAAATTTTCATTGCAGCTTATCTAATAAAATCTATTTTGAAGAGATTTTACCACTTTGTAAGTAATTTGACAGATTGATATTATAATAAGTGGGTATTCGCTAGCTATGTTCAGTAAAGGGAAGGTCACTATCAATTTTGATGGTTAACTGCTCTGATGTAAAAGCATTTGGATACTGCAAATGATCTTTCTTAAATTCTAGCCTTTTTTCAACTTCTTATGATGGGCGTTGATGAGTGTGTTTTTATAATTATTATTTATGTAGAAAGTTTTAATGGAAGTATTTAAAATTACAATTTATTTTTTCCTATTTATTTAAGGGTATACAATTTATTTTACATAAACTTAGTTTAAATAAGTAAATAAAACTTAATTGATTTAATTAAATAATTAGTTGGGGAGAGATAATTGAAGTATTATTTTATTGAAATTAAATGTGAGGAGATTAGGGTGTTTAGTTTTCGAAATAATGATGAAGAGATCTAGTAATATAATGTAGAATCAATTTGTCAAGGGGTTAATTTAATTCTTTTCATGTACTTAATGTCTTATAACTTTAACAGACTCAAAATCTCTTATGAGTTGAATCTACATCTTATGGAATCAATCATGAGTTGCTTGCAGGTGATTTAATATCCAAAATTGATCATGAATCCATAGGATCAATCTAGCTAGTTGTATGCTTTTACAATCCTTTTCATCTCAATTATTGATGTATGATGTTGCACAAGGACTAGGGAATTGAAAAGTACCTTTTGGAAGGGTCAAGTTCTCCTCACTCAACCCCAACATATATTAGTCTTTCGAAAATATTAAAGACGACACTCTCAAACATGCAAATGTCCTAGGTGAGAATTCTAATACAAATAGGTTCATTTTAGTGCTCCAAGTTGAAGTATACCTAATATGTAAACTAGGGCAACTATGTTGCACATGAACATATTAGCGATGTGGATTTAATACATAGAATTCACTATGCTTCTTAACCAACACTTTCACCATAAACAACTCTCAAATATTAAATGATATGTGTAAATAAGGAACACAAATATCTAAACATGCATAAATGTGGAAATGAACGCCACACTCACAAATTAGAAAACATGGATTTACTTTGAGAAAACCCACTTTAGGAAGAAAAAAACCTCTAGTCTAGAAAGAAAATATCTTTAATTCCACTATTGTAAATTAATAGATGCTAAAACTATAGTGTATCCATAATTCAATTCAACAAAGAGAAAACTAGTTCTCTTCATGAAACGATTTCAATGGACACATCAAATATAATTATAAGGGTTTCCAAAATAGATTTCAACAATATCCTCAAATATATGAAAGAGGAAATCATCAACTTGATGGTGACAAAACTTGACACACTACATACAAGAAATAAACAAGTATAAGTAGAAACAACATTGGTTGAATATTACCCCCATTTTTGTCATAATAAGCTTGAATGTAAATGTAAATGGGTAGCAAACATAATAGAATAAAATCATGAGAAACTATATTTCAAAATAGTGGAAGATGAAGGTGGATAGGTGGCACAACAAAGACCATGGCCATAATGACAAGATATGCCCCAAGAAATCTTATCGTATAATGCTTCATTTCCTAGTTTATTTTTAAATATTCCCAATTGATATATATACCATGAAACAACGTACCTTCTCGACCTTGGAAAAATCCATTACCACCTAACTAGACACCACAAGTAGCATGACCACAATATTCATGCCAACCCAAGTCTACAATCAACAATGATAGCTACAACAAATTACATGATTTAATTAACAATGGAAAGGAAACCAATCTTTGCTTTATCCAAATACTAGCTATCAACAACAACCATAGGCCTTGCCTTATAGACTAACTATTATGCCAAGTAATGTTTCTCTTGCTCCCACCCCACCAAGAGATACTTAATTACTAGTCAAATCTAAACCTAACCCTAATAATAATCCAGTTCAATCATCATATATAGTTCCAAGCAAAGCATTTCAATACATGACCTATACGGTTGAGGTCGGTGACGATCACCTTCACTCAGGAAAAATGCTTCCAATACCAACCACCCCACTTATCATGGAACTCCCAACAAAGGAACCATCCAATGATAGTAACCCTCAATTGAACAATAAGGAATAGAAACCCGAGCAAGATCTATCACATATAGAAAACATGAATCAAGATCCTCCATTTCTAAAAAGGTTGACCATAAAAGAACAAGAGTTTGAACCTAAGTTTGATTTATTAAGGAAACTAAAAATAATAATATTGAAATTCCCTTATTTTAGGCAATTAAGGATGTCCCAATCTATACTAAGATTGTTAGAGACCTATGTTTGAATAAGACAAGATAAAAATGTAAAGACCCACAAAGTCTCCAAGTTATTGGGCAACTTGTTGATATTATGCTTGGAGATATAATTGTTCCAAAACAAGCAAGCCCTATTAGCCCAATTGTAGATGTTCACATTAATGACACCATCATACAAAACACTTTGATTGACTTAGGTGCTACCGTTAGTGTAATGACCAAGGAAACAATATAAACCAAGTACGAATTATTGACCTTTTCCCTACCCCCATAGTATCGTAACTAGTCAACTATTAAAGCAAAAGGGTTTATTGAAGACTTGGCCATTACACTAGATTCTAAAAATATTCAAAATATTTCATGATCATATAGGCAAAGGCCAATCTAGGAGGATATCCATTGATATTAGGAAGAAAATGATTGGAAACAATTGATGCATTTATTTAATGTAGATATGAAAATATGATAATTATAATGGAAACATGACCAAAATTTTTGGCTCTATACCATCAAGCATAACTTTTTTTGACTTAGAACAAGCAATATGGTCATATCCTGAAGATGATAACCAATATTTGCTTCCAACATTGATGATTATCAGAAGAATCCCATTGATAGAAACCAAATACAAGGATATTTTCCTATCAAATATCATGCAAAATAGTTATGGAATGGATCCACAATAAAATACTTGTTTGATATGTCTATCTTTCCCACTACATAATACCCTTCATACATGCTGGATGATAGATTTGTCTTTTTAATAACTAACTTAATATGACTCCTTTTTTCCCAAATTAAAAACAAATAATTAAGTAACAAAATGTTGGAGAGATCACCATTTCATTGGTGATCTTCCTTTGAATTTTGATTAAGGTACAACTTCCTCGTAAGATAATTTTTTTGTATTTTTGAAGCTAAAAAGATGGGTATACTTCTAACCAAAAAGTAGTAGAGGAAAACTAACATTTTCTCATAGCCATGATACAAATGTGGTTGGAATAGACTTTCAAAACATCAACTGAAACATGAAAGATAAATGCCACCAATATCACAACTCAAAGATTGGGATATCAATAACAAATGGAAAAATTAAATAAACTATAACTTCACTTCTTGCTAAAGAAAATGAATGTAACACAAGAGAATATAGCATCCACAAAGAGAAGTAATATTCTAGTATTTATTAAAACTCGAAGACTCATTCATAAATACCAAGCATTACACTCAAATTTCATATGCACAAAAATAAAGAACTTCTCCAAAAATAAGCAAAATTGCAAAAACGATCCTTCTTTGATCAATTCTTGCTCTTACATCAAAGTGTAATGGGGATCAAAATTCGAACCCTTCAAATGTCCTTAAACTGCATATTTATAGACTCTCATTCTTGAGTCGCTTCAATTATTGTAACTGCCATCTTTAAACTGGGAGTTTCATTATTACAAAAACTCTTCTTAGCGAAACTCATTAAGCATTTATGATTCTCTTTAGAAATGTCATAATTAGATTACATATAACAACTTGAGTTTGATGAACTAATACATCACCGCCCCATTTGTGCAAGCCTCGTGGCACTTCGTACATCTGATAAACTTGTAACGCTCAATTTAATGGTATTTGGTACATCCTTTCCCACTAGATGCTACTGAGAAAATATTCTCATGGCTTATCTCATGGACATGACAACCATTTCCTTCCTCTATAAATTCAAATGCATTGCCTTCATTCTTCACATCTCAATTTCATTCTCAAAATGTCAAGCACTTCAAGCGCTGCATCCTCAAAAGGAAATTTCATTATCATCAAAGGTGTGGAGTGCAACTCTATAAGGCGGCCAGTGGTGGACCAGTTGAAGGAGGTTTTCCTCATAAGGAATGATGTGAAGGAAGGAGAATCATAGGGGAAAATTTATTAGTGCATTTTATATAAAACATCATTCAGACTTTTGCAAAATTTGAATAGGGCGCTAGAGCTACTGAAAGATTGGTGAAGCTGGCATACATTAGCCAGTGTGGAATCTGCCTTGGGACATCTAAACGAATACCCTCAAGAAGGCCTAGTTGGAGACACCATTTGCACTAGGAAAGAAGAAATCAAATAATCTATTACTCTCTTGCGCAGTGGGCTTGAGAGGAATGTGATGGATGCTTTTTCTTATTTTGTGTAGTTTCATGAAAATTTGTTCTCTCCAACATAGATCAAGAGAATTCAGGAGGTTGTGGAAGGAATTTGCATTCTGATATTCACTCCCTGTGCATAAAAAGATTGTACTTACATCCCTCCTGCCAATATAATATAATGTATACATCTTTTTTTGCATTTTACTGCTCCTTGTAATGTGATGGAATCTAAAAATCTCTAATTCTTGCTCAATATTTATTTTTTTGGTATGTTCTTTCCATTTCCTGCATCATTTTTTAAGCTAAGTAGAAAATCTTTGAACACAAGATGGTACTTTTAAGAGTATCGTGCCAAACCAATGTCTGCTTCTAACAAGGTTTAGAGAACCTCGTCAAAATCTGACAAGGTTTAGGAAACCCTTTTAATTTTTTCACTTAACCATCTTTCTTTAAGAAAAATCTTTGAAAATTCTGGAAAGAAGCTTTGAAGCCATTTAAAGTAATGTTGCTTTGAAAGAATTTTTCTCAATATTGGAAATAGAGTGGATTATTGAAACCCTATTGGGAACCAAAAAAGGTTTTGAGATCTTTTAGAAGCTCCAAAACTGTACTAAGTTTTCCCGTAATTCAATTTCATCTTCCTTTTGTCAATGGTAATCAAGGTTGTGAGAACCGTTTTGGGTTACAAAGGAGTTCTCAGAACTTCTCAAAGGACCAACATAAAGGTATACATTAGTGCAACTTCAAATCAACGAGAAAAAATAGGGTTGTGACAACCTAAGCGACACTCAACATAGGTTCGAAAACCTTAGAAAGAAAACACTTAGAATTGAAGTAAAAATTTAGTTGGGGTAGACGTAGTTTTAGGGGGATGAAAGAACCGCGGTAACAATACAACACACTCACTAAAATAAGAATCTAATACCGACATATTCCATAACCCATTATTCCATATGTGTGGCCTTAATATTGTAATGTCATAAAATTGCACCCCATGGGAATTTCGCGCTTGCGCATCTAGCTTGCCACATTTATGACAAAAACTTATAAGTTGGAATTTCACAATTCCAACTTCATAGACAACAGTGATGAAGCAATGATAGTATGAATGCCTCATCTTTTCAAAGCTTGTGTTGGACACCTTCATGATGCAAATGTAATGACTCCTTATGGCCATGCAACCACACAAAAAAAAATCCATTTTTCAATCCCATTCTTCATTCTACCATTCTTCTCACTTCATCTTACTCTTTCATTCTTCATAGTGAAGATCTACCAAATTTCTTCCTCAAGCAACAATCAAGGCTCTCTTGCATGCAAGCTATCACACCTATCAAGGCAAGCGGGGAGCCAAAGGCTATTGGTAATACTCTCTTGTTATCTTATCTATTTGATCTTGTCTATCTTATTTGTGATAGGGGTTCTCCTCCTTGTGGGGTTTGTTTCTATCACTTGTCTTTCACATTTGTGATAGAGATTTTCCTCCTTTGTGGGGTTTGTTTCTATCACACGTCTTTCATTTCAATTTTTTTTATCTATCTCTATCTATCTGGCTATCCATGGAGGTGGAAACACCAAAACAACCCCTAACATTTTTCTCATCTTGTTCGTGTGCAGATGTACATGATTGGTGAGTTGGTTTTCTTATATTTAGGGATTTTAGTTTATATTTCATCAAAGATGATAGCATGAGGCGCATATGTCCCTGCGGTGTGCTATCACTTGTGGTTGAGGGTTAATCCTCTTGAGGCTAAAATCTATGGTTTATGCACTTTCTATTTATGTATACTAGAAATTTTAATTTTGTCTCTAACCTCTATAATTAAGTAATTTCATTGTTCTTATCATTAGCAGCTTAGCATTCATTTGATTAAGTTGTGCAAATATTCTTAAATATTCATTTCATCACCTAAGATTTAATCCCTGAGGTAACCAAGGGCTATTTTCTCCTTAAGAACCTATCGTCTTAAGGATAGTGAATCCCCTCCTTACATTTTGGTGAGCCCAACATTAATGAAATCATGTTGAATATTTTTCTTCAAAAATTTAATGCTTTTAATCATGCTTTTTCTAAACAAGATTTTGATATGTTGGATGATGCCCTTGATTTCTTAGAGGCATCTCCTACTCAAAAATCTAATAACCAAAATTCTATATCACAATCTTCTTCGCAAGCCGAAGAGTCCATAAATGTAGTTGTGGTCTTTGCCACCTCTTAAACACCTAAGAGACTGGTCATTTATGTGAATCTTACTAGCCCATGTCTTAAAAGTATTCATTCTATTCGCGGGGTTCCTATCAAAAGTGACACACCAGACCTTTACACAAGATTCATACAATCTACAACTCCCTCTTGTAGAGTAGCAACCCATAGCTATAATAATAGAAGGAATCAATAAAATCTTAATCAACCTACTTCTTCACCACCTTCTCAACCAAGTCTTCCCCAAGCACCTAAACCTACAGGTAAGCCAC
>VDFB02193272.1:0-11458 GCA_007258455.2 Sequoia sempervirens
TACACTCCCATAAGACGAATTTGATAGTTTTTATGAGGGTAGATGATGAGTTTGTAGCGCAATACACAAATTATCTCTATCACACGGAGCTTAAAGTGGAGCAATTTCCATGCTATAACTTGAGAAGGAGCATCTAATTTGGAAATCCAAAGTGTTACTATGATCTTGAGCTCCAGAGGGTTGTTGAAATTGGATTAAATTGTTGTTGGGCAGAAGTTGCATATATGTTATTTTAAAAGGTAACTAAGTAAGATGTTTTTTTTCTATGTATTCAATCTTTAAGGAAGTCGAATAAGATATGAATAGAAACTATAATACAAAGATCATGATGCACAAGGGAATTGATTTCATCCACAACATGTCTATATTTACTAGAGAGGCCAAATAAAACCTTGGCTTCTTCACGTGGATTCTAGCACATGAAATTTGTCATTCAGGGAATGAATGCCTTTGTTTAAAAAGAATGAGCATTTGAGCTACTTGTATAAAACAAGATGTCAATCATCAACTTGGATAAATCAATTTCAATAAGAGAGGAAATTGAATCCATTACCAACATTTCATTCAATTTGGATAAACATGGATAAGACCTAGACTCTAATAATAGTATTATTAGTATTTAAAATGTCAAATTTGGATTCCAATATAATTCTTTTCAATTTTAAATTTGTCCAATAATCTGAAGCTATGAACTAGTGAGGTCACAAATGGAGGACCTCATCCCCAAGATAACCACTCAATAGTACCTCCTCAACAAAGTTTCAACCTTGGTCGCAAGAACAACACCATCTTTAAACCATCGCACTATGCCAATGCCAGTAATAATGTGAATGATATTATACTTTAACATCTCACTAATTTTTCTAATTGAATAATAATAAATTCCAACAATCTCATTATTAATTTATCACATTTTATTATTTAAATTTATTACCACATAAATAAAATACACTATAAATGTGTCTTGGCTCTCTACAATTTCATTTCTCACAAATCAAACCCTAATCCCTTCCCTTGGAGAGCGTCTAAACAGACTCCTCCATGCACACCACTCACACTTACAAGGAGGATTTGGCATCCCATGGGGAATTTGGAGTGAAGCTACATTGGATGGAAACTACACACATGATGCAGATGAGAGAAATATGGTTAATAGATTCAAGAAATTAGAAATTTAAAAAAGCAAGAAAATTACTTTTGGTCTTGAATTACTCCAAGGTAGCATTTTCTACTAATGTTCCACTTATTGATGTAGATAGGAACAAAAATAAATTTAGCTTTTATTTGTATAAATCTATCTCTAGTAGTCTTCTCCTCATGAATATAGCTTCTCAAAATTGTGAGTGATTCTTACACTCTTATCCTTCACCCTACTAATCATATTCTAAAGAAATTTTTGGACATAAAATCTTCTGATCTTGAGGAACACCTACTGGATCATGCACTGATTTACAAATTCACAAGACTTTGGTCTAGAAATTGAGCAATTTACATGCATGAATCATGGAGTTGTGGATAGAGGCATTCGAGGATAAAATTTATATCTACCCTTCTAGAAGGGGTTTCTTTATTCTTGAATTTGAATCTCTGAAGGATAAAGAGAGAGAGAGAGAGAGTAATCAATTTTTGGCCATGGTATTTTTAGGAAGACTATTGTTGAACATATATTGTTATTGATGTCAGCAAATTGGTGAAAATTAAATGTAATTACTTCTATTATGTCATTTCTGAGCTTTTGAAATTAGGAAGTACTATGATCAATTACAAAATGTTAATGTTATCATTATTGAGAAGAACACTACTTGTAGCATGCTTGAAATATCATGTATCTATGATAGTTATTGGAAGCGGTCTGAAAGTGTTTGTGATAGTATTCTATGGTTTGCTACTCATGCACTGGATTATACTGTCAAAGTGGTTTTTCTCCACATTCTATTGTATTTGAATGCTATGACTTGTAGTTTGTACTTAGAGTAAATTTACTCATAATGCACTATATTTTAGAGTTTTAGAGGTCAAGAGCTTCAGCAAATAGAAAGTTAGAAGTATGTTCAGAGTGTTGTCTGAGTTTGTTGGCTCATTAAGGATAATGTCTAAGTGTTTGTGTCAGAGAAGGGAAGCATGTGCCAGTTAGAGGAAGTGTGCGAAGATAAAATAGGACTACTTAGGATCACTAAAGGAAATCCATAACATCATCTATCACTCATTGCAATTCAATTGATTTAGAACTGGGCCAACTACATGTTTTATATCAATTCAAATTAAGGACTACCCTTAACCAACATGGCTAATTACGGATGGTATTAAGAGGTTCTTGGCCGACATGAGATATTTTTAATATGTTAGAATGTGTATATTTATGATTAGAATTCATTCAATAGTGTGTGTATGTAGGAATATTATGTAATTAGTACTTCAATGCAAATATCAATGTGATTTAATGTGACTTGCATTTCAATCATTGTGTGCCACTATTAGAAGATCGTATGCTATGTGAGAGAGTGTTTGAAGGTTGATCAAATAAAGTTGAAGATGTGTTATCAATCTTGAATATCTACAAATAATATCTCTATAATCTAGTAGGACCAGTGTCTTGCCTATTGAGTTGGTGCTCAAATCTTTATGTTGGGGATTGGTGTCTCTAGTAGGTCAATGCCTACAAATACAATTAGGGATTGGTGTTTCTGGTAGGTTGGTTCCTACTTCATGATTGTACAAGTAATTATTTATTTTGTGAGGTTGGATATGGACAGTAGCTCCAAGTAGCTCTTATCACCATGGATTTTCCAATTTTGGTTTTTCATGTATATTATAGTGTTCTTGTGTGAATGTATGAATTTGTGTTGTTTAATGGTTAAGGAAAACTTTCTACCTTGATGTTTTTGAGATTCATGTTTGGAAAAGTTACTAATGGTAATCAATGTTGAATTAAATATTACTTGCATATATTGATTCATCCCCCTCTTAGTATATTGTGTTCCCTTCAATTGATATCAGAGCTAAGTTCCTTTAAAAAGATTAACAGCTTGAGATGGATTCAAGATGGCATACTCAATGGCTCAAGAAGGTTTTTCTTCAAATAAGGAACAACTTTTTCAAGGATCTAATTATGGATTCTGGAGTGTAGGGATGGAAGCATGTTTGATGGCCCTATGGTTTGAGGCTTTGCAATTAATTATGGATGGATATGAAATTCTTGATAGTCCCCCAAAAGATAGGGCTAAAAAAGAAGGCTTTTAAGAATAATGCCAAGGCAAGAAATTCTATTTTATGTGGTTTATCTAACTCTAAGTTTGTCAATATTATGCATTCAAGGACAACAAAGGAAGTATGGGTTAAGTTACACAACATCTATGAAGATGATGACAAGGTTAAAAAAGCAAAGCTTTAGACATACCAAGTTCAATTTAAAAATTTGAAAATGAAGAAAGAAGAAAATATTGCTAAATTCTTACTCTAGGCTGACAAGTGATGTGGGAGCATCCAGTTCCACAAGCGATCAACGTCAACAAAAAAAATAGGTTTGGTTTTGTCATTTTGGTTTTTCTTTTCTTTTCTCTATGGGAAGATCTATTTGATTTGGTGGTCGATTGAAAAACTTGAGTGACGTTTTGTAACATTTGAAAAATGTCATATTTTGTTATACGGTCTGAGTTCCATCTATGGATATTTCATTGGAAATTTGAATACTGTTATTGTTCATTTTTTTCCTAGCATTGAAGGTGATTAAATTAAATGAATCTTTTATTTTGTCAAGAATGGTAAGAAAGAGAAAATTCAAATAGGAAGCTAAGGAGTCACATCATTTTGGATTTAACATACATTGTTAGTGTGGATTCCAAGGGTCATGGCCTTGGGTATGAACAATATAAGTGTCTAAGAGGAAATGAAGGGAGTATGCACCATGAAGGGGAGATAAGGGGTTGGAAAAGAGCAAAGGAAGTATAGTGGTTGTGGAAGAGAGAGGGAAGAGATAGATTCTTATGCAACCCAAAGAGGGAAAAAACTAGAACCTGTGCCACAAGGTAAGCAAGAAATTGTGGCCAGAGAAGCTCCTAGGAATTGAAGTTTAACATTTTCCAAAGACTGTGTGGAAAAGGATCAAATGAATGTGATGGGGCACTGATCAAATATGGCAACATAAAGAGTTGCATAACATATGTTCAATTGGGTCAACGTAGGAGGGGTTGTGCAAGACCAAAAGGGATGGAGAAAAAGTTTTCATATGTAAAAGCAATCAAAAATTAAAACAAATTTAAGCATATAGAAGTGCGCAGAAATAAGGAAGATATGTGCAGCGCATAGTTAAAAATGACAGTCGTTCCATATGGAATGAAGTCAGAAACGAGTGCCGCCAATGTTGAGGAAGAGGGTTAGAAGTGAAAGCAATGTTGAAGGTGAAACAATTTTTATGGTTGGGTATGCGCTAGATTTTGAAGGAAATAGAAGTTAGAAGAGGGGCCAGGGAAGAAAAGACTATAATTTCACGCAAAGGAGACAAAGGCGACAGTGAGAAACATTACACTTATCTTTACATTGGATTTTCAAACATGCTCAGGATTAAATGCAGATTGGACATGGGAAAATATGTAGATGTCTGTGTGGGTAAAGGGGCAGAGGAGTAGAAATAAAACAGAGTAGCAAACAAAGAGCATGCAGCAGTAAAAGAAAACTAATTCAACTGGAATTGAAAGCTGCTCAGAAAACACAGAATTGACACACTAGAAAATAGACAGCAATTAGATTTATATATGTTCATTAATCTAAAGAATACAACAGCTATGATGCCCTGTTCTTCTTTACACCATATTCTCAGAGCCGTGTTTCTCTCTTTCCTACTTCTTGCATTTAACAAAATGACCAATTTAACAAAATGACCACAAAGGAAATAAAACAAAAATAACAGTGGACAGCTAAGGAGTAATAAATATTACTATTTTTCTCTAAAATATTAATAGATGATCGATCTAAAATCTCTCATCATCTAATAAATTACCTTAAAAGCTGGTAGCCTTGGTTGGAGAATTTGTATAATTAAATGGTTGAGATTAGATATTTCTAACACTCCACATAATCTCAACTGGTGACAATGCGCACCAAAAACTTCAGGAACATCTTCTTCAAGTTAAGATCTAACTGTTTGGAGCATCTTCCTTATGTTCTTGAATTATGTTCAAAAGTTCCAGAGCATCTTCCTTCAAGTTTTGGAGCATCTGCACTAGCATAGAAATTTCTTGAGCATTCATCTTCAGTACAAACACCCAAACAACTTCTCAAGTATTCAAATGCATCTCTTTCCAATGGTTTAGTGAAAATATCAACAAATTGATCTTCTGATCTATAGAACTCCAAACATATTTCTTTGTTATTCACTAACTCTCTTATAAAATGGTATCTAGTGTCTATGTGCTTGCTTCTTTTATAAAAAATGTGATTTTTAGACAATGCAATGGATGAGTTATTATCAGAGTAAATCTTTGTTGCTTCATCTTGTTTATGCATCAACTTGAAACTAACACTCTTCCAATCCATATGGCTTGACATGATGTTGTTGTGGCTGCAACATACTTCGCTTCTGTTGAAGAAAGTGTGACAATGGGTTGTTTCTTTGAAGCCCATGATACAACCCCTGATCCAAAATTAAAGGCATAACCAGAAGTATTTTTTCTATCATCTATGCTACCAGCACAATCGTTGTCCATGTATCCAATGATTTTGAAGTCATCTACAGATGAATATAAAATTCCATAGTTCTTTGTTCCACATACGTACCTCAAAATCCTTTTTCCAGCTTTCCAATGAGAGTCTTTTGGAGACTCCATGAACCTTGAGATAAGACTTACACCATACATGATGTCAGGTCTTGTGGCAATCAAGTACATGAGACTACCAATCATCATTTTAAATAGTTTAGGATCAACTAATGAGCCATCATCTTCCTTGCTTAACTTTAGTCCTGTCACAACTGGTGTAGGTGTTGGTTTGTAATTCAGCATATTAAATCTTTTCAACACATCACTTGCATATTTTGATTGAAAAATAAAAATACCATCTGTTGATTTCTTAACTTCTATTCCTAAAAAATATTTCATAAGACCAAGATTGGTCATCTCAAACTCTTTCATCATAACTACCTTAAAAGAAACTTATAGAAAGGTCTCCCATAAAGATCAAATCATCTACATAAAGACAAACTATCAACATTTTACCTTCTTCATCCATCTTGATATATAAAGTAAGCTCATTGCTGCACCTACTAAAACCATTCTTAATTAAATAAGAATCAATTCAATTGTACCATGCTCTAGGAGCTTGCTTGAGTCCATAGAGTGCCTTTTTCAGCTTATATACTTTGCCTTCATGACCTATAATTTCATATCCTTTCGGCTGCTCAACATAAACTTCCTCTTCAATGAAACCATTTAAAAAAGTATATTTTACATCCATTTGAAAAACATGCCACTTCTTTTGAACTGCAATGGCCAAAACACTTCTTACCATATCTAAGCAAGCTACAGGTGCAAATGTTTCATTGTAGTCAATACTAGGCTACTGAGTGAAACCTCTAGCAACCAACCTTGCCTTATGCTTCAACACATTTCCATCCATGCCATACCCTTTTTTATAAATCCACTTTACACTTATTACATCCTTTCCTTGCAGGTGATCCACCAACTCCCAAGTATTGTTCTTTTCAATAGCTTCAATCTCTTCATCCATAGCTTCAGCCCATGCTTCATCCTTAATTGCTTCACTAAAGAACATTAGATCAGGAAATTCTAAAAATAAAGAAAAAATAGAAAATGAATTTGATGTGTCAACACTAAAATCAGCTTCATATATATCTCTTAAACTCCTTGTTTTTCGCTGCAACAAGCTTGCCAATGTAGGATCCGATGACCTGCTTCTATCAACTGAGTTTGATGGACTTCCAGATGGTGTTATGGCTGGTGTTCTTTGTGGAGTTTGTTGTGTAGGTGTAAAATTCTAATTTCTTGAAAGTCTTGTTGTAGAATGAGGTGTAGCTTATGCTACAACTTGTGTTGCATGTCCGGGAGTGGAAGGAGGTATTGCTTGAGAAATACCTTGTTGTTTTATCACTTCATCATTCATATCACCATGTGGATCAGTTGATGCTACACTTATTATTTTTTCTACACTTCCATCCCATTCTTCATTCTCCACAAATTGTACATCCCTGCTGATTATAACTTTTCTTGTAATTGGATTAAACAACTTGTAAGCTTTTGTATCTTTTGAATACCCATCAAAACTACATTTCTCACCTCTGTTATCCAATTTTCTTCTCAGCTCTTCAAGCACATGAGCATATGCAATGCATCCAAAAACTTTGAAGTGAGCAACATTGTGTTTTCTACCACTCCAAGCCTCTTGAGGAATCACATTTCTTACACTTGTAGTTGGACATCTATTCAAAATATAAATAGCAGTTGCTACTACTTCAGCCCAATATTCATTTGGTAAATGTTTTGACTTCAACATATTCCTTTCCATATCCATGATAGTTTGATTTCTTCTTTCAGCCACACCATTTTGTTGAGGTGTGTAACGGGCTATAAATTGTTTGTGAATACCATGTTAGCTACAATAATTTAGAAAATCATTAGAACTATATTCACCACCTCTATCAGTCCTTAATATTTTGATGTAGTAACCACTTTGCTTCTCTACAAGAGCCTTGAACTACTGAAAGACTCCAAATGCATCAAATTTATTCCTCAAAAAATAAACCCATGTCTTTCTTGTATAATCATCAATAAAAGTTAGAAAATATGTGCAACCTCCAATGGAAGGAGTTTGCATTGGTCCACATATATCGGAGTGAACAATCTCAAGTGGTTTACATGCTCTTTCTGATTTTCCAACAGGAAAGGTCTCTTTATGTTGTTTACCCAAAATGCACGCTTCACATACTCTGTCCATTTTTTGAATCAATGGTAGCCCCTTAACCATATTCTTTCTATGCAATAAATTCAGACCTCCAAAGTTTAAATGGCCAAATCTCAGATGCCATAAACAAGATTCATTATTTACCACTGACTGAAAATTTTTTTGAACAGTTACATTACCATTTTGTTCATCTTTGGTTTCAATTTCTGCCTTTCCAGAGAAACCTTGCTCTATTGTGGAGTAGCCTTGTTCTTTTCTGGAGCAACTTTGCAACTTTGTTCTTTTCCGGAGCAACTCTGAGAGGGGTCTTGAGAATTTTCAGCCTTTAATGTTGTTCCAACTTGTGTGTTTTCTGCCATATGATAAGCTTCAGCTGCATTTCTTTTGATGTTAGGTTTCAACCTTAATGGGAACATTAGATTTTTTTGTCATTTGTACCTCTGCTATCAGCTACGTGCTTGGATATTTATCAAGAATAACACATGCATTATTTTTCATATAATTCTTGTATCATTTTTGCACTAATTGACCAATACTCATCAGATTATGTTTCAGACCAGCAACATAAAAAACATCATGAATGACTTTTTGCTCCCCATTTTTGGTTAGAATATCAACAGTGCCTTTTCCCATAACATTCACTTGATTATTGTTCCCAAGAGTAACATTTAAAGTGACTGATTTATCCAAGCTTGAAAATAATTCTAGATTTCTAGACATGTGATTGCTACAGCCAGAATCTAAATACCAAATATCATTTGGATTGTCGTGAACCATATTGCATTCAAAGTTGGTAATTTTGTAGAAATTGCTTTAGCAATCTTTGCACATGCAATAAACATAGAATTTTTTGTAGAATTTTCTGGGGGATTTTGACTTTGTCTTCCTTGATCATGTTGTTTCTTCCTACACTCAGAAGAGTAGTGATCATAATGACATTGAACATGTGACTTATCTTGTCTTTGACCACTTGGATGACTTTGAAAGTGTTCATTGTTATGTCCTCTTCCACCTTGGTTTACAGGACTGTTGCTACATCCTCTAAATGAATTTCTTCCTCTACCTCTTCCACGGCTTATTGAAGCCTGAGATGAGAAAGCATTCTCAATAGAGGTGTGTGATCTGTTCAACCTATATTCATGATTTATCAAAGATGCATGTAATTCATCCATTGTCAGCTGGGTTAAATCCTTAGTTTCCTTTATGGAAATAACTAAATGATCAAACTTAGTAGGCAAAACCCTTAACATTTTCTCAACTATCCTTGTCTCTTCTAATGTTTCCCCATGAGATTTTATTTGATTTACTAGCCCAACAACACGAGTAAAAAATAACTCCATAGATTCTAAATCTTTCATACTTATATTTTCAAATTCTCTTCTAAGTAATTGGAGTTTTGCAACTTTAGCTTTGTCCTTACCTTGATAGGTTGTTTGCAGTGTGTCTCATGCCTCCTTTGCTTGTGTTGATGCTGAAACTCTTGGTAGTATGCTTTCATGCATTACTTGATGAATGTAGAAAAGGGCTTTTCCATCCTTCTTTCTTTGATCTTTCAAGAGATCTTTCTCTGCCTGTGTGAGAGCATTATAAGCTGCTTGGTCTGCTGGTTCTGCATAACCATTCTCAACAATTTCCCAAACATCCTGTGACCTAAACAGGGCTTTCATAGTCAATGACCAATATTCATAATTTCTGCCTGTCAAAAGAGAGGTTTGTAGGCTAGACAAGGAAGCACCAAATGTTGAGGCTGTGGAAGCCATTGATGGCTATTAAACAAGAAATATAAGTGTAAGCCATTTGAGAGAAAAGAGAGACGCTAGAAAGTTTGAACTAGTGGCTCGATGCGAGATGTGGGTAAAGGAGGTAAAAATAAAATAGAGCAGCAAATAAAAAGAATACAATAGTAAAGAAAACTAATTCAACTTGAATTGAAATGCATCTCAAAAACATAGAGGTGACAAACTGAAAATAGACAACAATCTAATTTATATATATTCAATAATATGAAGAGCTTTGATGCCATGTTCTTCTTTACACCATGTTCACAAATGTAGAGTTGTGTTGCTCTCTTTCCTTCATGCAATATGCAAAATGACCACAAAAAGGGATTAAAACCAAAAAGCTACGGTGGACAGCTAAGGAGAATAAAAATATTAATATTTTTACTACCCACAAAGTGTGTGAGAGTAAATAGGTAGTTAATGCGCATTAATCCAAAATCTCTCAATTTTCTCCAAAGAGGTGGCTACCTAATAATTTCCTTAATTTAGGCGGTATGTAGCCTTAGCTAGAGGGAATTTGCATAGTGCTGAGTTGAGATATTTCTAATAGTATGGAGTTGTGGGTAAAATAAACTGAGGCATAGAAAGATAGAGAGAGACATGCCTGCTAATGCATGAGAAGAGGAAAAACTGAGTTGGCAAGCAGAGTTATCTAGTAAGTGACCATGAGTGTTGGATGGTAGTGTTTTGCAAAATGATTATATGAGTTGATCATATGACTGATGAAGACAGAATACGAAAGGTCTGTGGGAACCGGACCAAGAAACCTGCATGGAGATGTTGAGTATAGAGTGAATCGAGCTGAAGGGAGTAGAGAATAATTAAATGGAATTCTCAATGTGAAAATTGAGAGAATTGTGGAAACATAGTAGATTGTAGAAGAGAAGAAGAGTTAGATAGAGAAGAGGGCAGTGGAATTGCCTAAGTCTTTGTAATGTATCTTTCATGAAACTTGGATAAAGAAAGTTAGTTTGATTTTGAATTAATCATCATTGTAGTTTTTTGTAATTTGGGTTTTATTATTTGTGTGAGAAATGGGATGAGTGAAGTTTTCTCTTCATTCAGCTAGTGGTCTTCAGCATTTTAGTAGATCACCAACTCGAGGTAGTCGACACTAGGACCTGCGGGTGGAGAGGGAAGTGAGAAGAAGTTTTGGGGCATAAGCAGATTGGTGATCGTGAGACATTTTGTGATGAAACCTATGGATTATGGAAGTTGAGTGAGAAGTTCAAAAGTATCATTGCAGGTGTGTGAAGTTCTAAGCAGTTGAGAGCAAGGAGCACAAAGAAAGTTGTTGAGGAAGTGGCAGATTATAGCAAAAAAAGTGGAATCTTCGTAAGGATTGAGGTATGATTGCAGCATGGAGGTTGTAAGGGTAGAGTTGATGTGAAGATATGCCATAGGAGGGCATGGAGAGAAGAGGAAGTATTTGGCAGAGGAGGTCAGGCTATTTGGTGGAGGAGGTTGGGCTTTCAGCGATGGAGTTTGTTGGAGATTGTTCACCGATCCAGTTACTTCCTATCACCTAACTCTACCTTTGTGAGCTATGCACACAAATTTTTAACCAACATTTAGATGCAAAGAGCATCTGAGTCCTGAGGGAAAGCTTAACATCAACAAAAAGTGGTTTAGTTTTTGGTCATTTTAATTTTGTTTTTTTCTCAGGTGGATAGTTCCATTTGTTGGTGATCAATTGTAAAAGTTGAGTGAGGTTTTTCACATTTTGAAAACATCATATTTTTGTTGTTTATAGTTTGAGTTCCATT
>VDFB02193273.1:0-11828 GCA_007258455.2 Sequoia sempervirens
GCAATCCCAGTACCATTCCGGCAACATAACATTACTGTAGACATAAGATAATCCAATGAAGGGAAGAGGTCTCTATTTATAAACTCAACAAGGAATCTTTAGAAGCTTCTAGAAGTGGCGCCCTAATTTTCAAATTTGAAATAACCTTTTTCCCTCTAAGAATGGCGTCCCACCTTCCAAGCAATATTTGACTTTATTTTAAATCAATCCCCTCATCAAAGTTGGCGTACAACTCAAGCATGATAATAGACCTTTGGATAATATTAAATTACCTCAATGAAACGCCCACCCATGAAGACCACCTTTTTAGAACAACTTGAAGTGATGTAGCTAGGCCAAGGGGGTCAACATTAAAATATAACATTATTTAAATAAATTGAACTTATCTCTCCAAAATGCATCCCAAGGCCAAAAATGATCAAATCCATTGAACTGGCTGAAGAAGAGAACCAACTGCACTGGAAACCACGGGACTACTGCCAGAAAAAGAATTTACTAAAAATAGTAAATTTCAAAAGATGCTCGGATTGCACTACAAGTCATACCATTGTGAAGCTCTCTGAAAACCTAGAAAGAATCCGCAAATCAATCCCCAAATTTCGAGCAACAACAACCTCCAAAGCTGGAAACCTAATTTTACCCTCAGAAGCCTCTGGTCCCACTTGGGAATAGGCCAAGGAGTCAAGCTGAATTGATCATGCTGCGAGAAGGGGACATTACGATCCACCCTCCCAAGATTGCTTGCCCTCAAGCAATCGCAAGTCTGGATGCTATAAAATCTCCTCATTCTCCCAAGTTGCATCCTCCAAGGGCAAGTTCTTCCACTTCACCAAGTATTCTCTAATTGTTCTTCTTCTCAAAGAACGCTCTCTTAAATCAATAATCTCCTCTGGAATCAAAATCAACTGCCCTTCCTCGTCCAAAGGTGGTAACTGTGATGAAGCAACAACATTGTGTCCAAGTGCCTTCTTGAGGCGAGACACGTGGAAGACATTGTGTACCCTGCTATTTGATGGTAGCTCCAATTCATAAGCTACTGCTCCAACCTTTCTGATAACTTTGAATGGTCCATAGAAGCGAGGTTTGAGCTTCTCAGCTCCACTCTTCTTGAGAGTAGACTGTCTATAAGGCTGTAGTTGAAGATAAACCATATCTCCAACCTCAAAAGAGCGCTCAACACGCCGCTGATCAGCGTACATCTTCTGCTGATTACGTATTACCTTGTGTCGAAGGTTCTTCTTCAAGGACTTCAAGATATCTTGACTATGCTGCAACAAATCCTTGGCTTGAGGGGCTTTGCTATCACCAAACACCAAATCAGCAAAGCTAGGAGCCTCATAACCGTAAAGAGCCATGAAAGGTGACATCCTTATTGACATGTGAAAGGAAGATTTGTAACAATACTCGCCTATGTGAAGCCATTTCACCCATGCTCTTTGCTGCTCCGAAACATAGTTTCTCAAATAACCTTCTAACCACTTGTTCACTATCTCTGTTTGTCCATCGGTTTGAGGGTGATAACTAGTGCTTGGAGTAAGCACCGTACCACTCATCCTGAAGACTTCTTGCCAAAAAGTGCTTAGGAACTTGCTATCCCTATCACTCACAATGTTTTTTGGCAACCCATGCAATCTAAACACCTCATGAAAAAAAAAATCTGCAACTTGTGCTACTGAAAATGAACTAGTGATGGCAAAGAAGTGAGCAAACTTTGTTAATCTGTCCACAACAACATAGATACAATCTTTGCCTTGGACCTTAGGCAACCCAGTGATGAAGTCCATTGATATGCTTTCCCATTTTTGATTGGGAATGGGAAGAGGTTGCAGCAGACCAGCTGGTAGAGTATGCTCATTTTTGTTCATCTGACAAGTGGGACACTCCTGGATGTAGCGTTGAACTTCTCCTTTCAGCCCTTTCCAAGAAAATCTTTCCCGAATCTGTCTATAAGTCTTGAAGAAACCCTGATGACCAGCAAGTGGAATGTCATGGAATGTCATCAAAATCTTCTTTTTGAGCTTAGAATCAGCCACCAAAAAGATTCTACCCTTGTAGTGTATCAGCCCTTCAACCACCTTGTACCTTTCGTCATGAAAAGTACCTTCAATGATGCTGGTTGCAAACTGATTTTTGGCATAATCAGCAAGCAACATTTCCTTCCAATCAGCAGTAAGCTCACACAATGAGCTCAAATGAGGTCTCCTCGATAGAGCATCAGCCACAATATTGTTTTTTCCTTTGATATATTCAATGTCAAAATTGTAAGCTTGAAGCTTACTCACCCATTTTTGTTGTCTCTCGTTCAAATCCTTCTGATGCATAAGTGCTTAAGACTATTGTGATCAGTCTTGACCACAAACTTGCTCCCCACTAAATACTGTCTGAACTTAGCTAATGCATGCATGATTGTAAGCATCTCCTTATCATAGATGGAGTAGGTCCTTTCAATACCTCTTAACTTTTTGCTCTCAAACACAATGGGATGCTTATCTTGCATCAAATCAGCCCCAACTCCCTCACCGGATGCATCACACTGTAGCTCGAAAGGCTTGGAAAAATCTGGAATAGCCAAAACCGGACAAGAGCTCATGATCTTCTTAAACTTATCAAAAGTAATTTGAGCCTTTTTTGACCAACAAAAAGCCCCCTTTTTCGTGACGTCAGTAAGAGGAGCAGCATTTTGTGAGTAGCCCTTCACAAATCTTCTGTAAAATCCACAAAGACCCAAGAACCCTTACAAATGAGTCAAGTTCTCTGGAGGTGGCCAATCAACAATTGTCTTGATCTTTTCAGGATCAACCTATACTCCATCAGCGCTGATTATGTGACCAAGGTAGAGCAACTCCTTCATTCCAAATTCACATTTGGATTCTTTGGCAAACAAACTCTTTGATTCTAGGATGCTAAGCACTTCCTCCAAGTGCTTGAGATGTTCTTCCCATGTCTTGCTGAAGATGAGGATATCATCAAAAAAGATCAATACAAACTTCCTTAGTTGCTTTGAAAGACTCTGTTCATGCAAGACTAGAAGGTAGCAGGAGCATTAGTCAACCCAAATGGCATGACTAAAAACTCCAAGTGACCATAGTGACATCTAAATGATGTCTTCTTCACATTAGACCCTCTCATCCGAATTTGGTATTAGCCTGACCTCAAATCAGTCTTTGAAAAGAACTTGGCTCCATGTAGCTCATCAATGAGCTCATCTATCCTCGGAATGGGGTATCAATTTTTTATTGTGCTTTGATTCAAAGCATGATAATCCACACATGCGGATGGTACCATCCTTCTTCTTCACAAGAACAACTGCTGAAGCGAAGGGACTCTTGCTTGGACGAATGAAGCCCATCTCCAAGAGTTCTTTTATGTTTTTTTCAATCTCATCCTTCTGCTTCTTAGGGTACCAATATGGTGTTGTGATGACTGGCTTAGCCCCTTCCTTGAGCTCTATGACATGCTCTGAACCCCGTTCAGGAGGTGGCCCAGGCGGTAAATCAGCAAACACCTTGCTCTTCTTGGTGAGTATAGACTGAATATCAGGAGGATAGTCCCTCTTTGTTTCAATCGGACTAGCTAGAAGAATCATACATTCTGCAGCCCACTCAACTTGATCATGCCGAATCAGCCTTGCCATTCTCTTGAATGACACAATCCGAGGACCCCCATTTGACATTCCCCTTAGCACCACCTTCTTTCCATCGGATTGAAATTTGAGCTCCATGGTTTGCAGATTTAGAGAGATCTCTCCAAGCGAACGCAACCATTGAATGCCTAAGACGACATCTGTATCTCCAATGTTGACTACATAGAAGTCATCCTTGACTTCATAGTTGCCCAATTGCATAGACATGTTTGAAATCTTCTTGGTGCAAGAAATGTGAAACCCATCAGCAACCCTAACCTTGAAGCCTTCAAATTCTTCTGTTTGCAGCCCCTTCTTTGCCCCCACAACTTCATCAATGAAGTTATGCGTTGCTCCAATGTTGATCAAAGCAACTATTCACTGCCCCTTAATCATCCCTCGAACTTTGAAGGATTCATTTTTGTGAAAGCTCGAAAGTTGAGCCAAAGTACCCCCACTTCCCTTTTCATCTTCGGACTCTTCTGGAGCTCTTTCCACTTCACTGTCGTCAAAATCAGACTGCTGGTCTAAAAAATCAGAATTACTTTCTTCAGCTGAATAGTATTCAATTTGATGAATTTTGACTCCTTTTGGGCAAATATGATCTTGAGACCATTTTTCTCTACACCTGAAACATAACCCCTTTCTTTTGAGTTCGTTAAGTGTTTCTGGATCCAACCTTGTGACATGAGTTTTATGCTGTTTGAACTCCTTATGGTGAGGTCTTTTTCCTCTATCCTTTTTGTGGAATGAAGGTTTGGATTGAAATTTTGCTTTAAGAGCAGCCCACTCCATATTTCTTGCTTTCTTCATTGCCTCTTGTAAAGAGGGTGGATCAAAAGCTTTAATCCAACCCTTGAGTGGTTCCATAAGCCCTTCACTGAATAGGATCACCAACCGTCTCTCAGTGATTCCCGTGACCATTACTGAAAGTCTCTAAAATTCAGCTATGTAGGTATCAACTGTGCCATATTGTCTAAGTTGTGCCAACTCCCTGAAATGTACTTCTAGATCCTTTTTCTCAAATCTCTTTATGAGTCTATTAGTGAACTCGTCATAGGTAGTGATAGACCGATGACCCAATGTGACTAGGCCATGGTACCACCACTCGTGTGCTACCCCATCTAGGTGTAGCGTAGTGAACTTAATCGCCTCCTCCTCTGCCATGGGTTGAAGAGCTAGATAGTTGTCTAACTTCTGTATCCAAGCTCTAGCTGAACTGCTATCACTCCCATCAAAATGTGGAAGCGTAACCTTGTTGATAGCTTGATGCAAATCCCTTTGTACTGTTGTTCCCCTATGTTCATGATGTCTTCCTTGTCCTTTATTCTTCCTTTTATGGTCCACAAAATCATTGTAAGACATGTCTAGCTTGATTTCATCAGGGAGGGAATCATACTTAGCACGGTTAAGTCTCAACTGCTCCACAAATGATGCATTTTCTTCCGGCTCAGTTTGTGGGTTTACTGGTGCCAAAAAAATGGGTTTAAATGGCCTGGAAGAGATGTAGGTGTTATTTGAAGTATGCTGGTTAACATGTCCACTATGCTGATTGGAAGCACTATGTTCACCCGCATGCCCTGGGTTGTTATGTGGAATTGGGTTCTGACCCATTTTCCCCATCATGAAGGACATCATATCCAACATGGCGTCCATCTTCCTCTCAAACCTTTTTCCTGGACTTGGCGTTCTTTCTCTCCCTTTTCCACTGTCATCTCTGTTGCTAGTAAACCTCTCATTACCACCCGATGTCCTCTCAGCATCTCCCATTACTGTTCCCTGAGAAGAATCCCAATGTGCTCTTAATACCTCTGATGCTGTCTGACCTTCTAGAACCTGATATGGATGCCACTGATTGGCAACTTTCTTGTCTTCCCTTGCTAAATATCTTTTTTCTCTGTCACTCATAGAAAATTTGCTCTACGTGATGCGCATGCGGCTCATACCATCAAATATAACAACCAGTTTTTTCTAATTTTTATTACAATAAGCACGCACACACATCCGCGAGTTAGTAATTTAAACCAAAACGACGCGGAATTCAACTCTAAATCCAAGGATGTACACCAGATCCTGATGGGCAAGGTGTGAGCATATGGTCAGAGAATCTCAATGCAATGCTGAACTAAATAACTCTAACCAAGAATGCGCCAGATGACAGCGAGCATATGGTCAGAGGATCCCTACCAACTACTATGCTGAAAGAAACTCGACACCAAGAATGTGCTTTCCAATCCAAAATGGGAATGGAGCTACCATATGGCGGAGATTCTAATGAGCTACAATGCAATACTCAAAATGTAAGATAGGCGGCAAGCCAGCCTCTTCCACTTATTTAGTGGGTATTACAATGAAATAAAGAGAGGAGTGAGAATGCTGACAGTACTACTATTCAGCTTACAATTTGATAGAAAGTGCCTGCCAAGACAAGGATTAGAAGCTATCCAAATGTTGCAATAATGAATAAGACCTCCTCAAAGATTATTAAGACTTTCTAATCATCAACCCTTCACCAAAATGCAATTTCCTAAATCTGATATGACAGACCAGCAACCTAAAATGCATAACCAGCAACACAAAAACCTACTAAAATGCTCACAACTCACTCAATTCTCAACCAGAAGACCTCATGTCAGATGCAATAGCTTCCTAAGATGATGGTGACCATGCTACATTCAAGAAACCTCTGATAAACTGGAGTATTTTTTAGCACACATCCCAATGCAACTTCAAAGAGGGTGACTTGCAAAGAGGGGCGATTTGCTTCTATAAAATCATGACCTTCACTAAAAATCTGCAAATAAGCCCAAGGCGCCTTTAGTATGAGAAATGATTTGTGCAATACCCAAAATAATAATATTTTATTTTCAAATTTATGAATGAAACTCACTTACGTACCAAGATAACCAAAGAACTCCGTAAAATTGATATAATATGCAAGAATTCAACTCCAACATGCACAAAGACCACTACAATGCAAAATCTCACTACAAGATTCTCTCAACTACAACTATCTCACCACTAGTTGCTATCTTTCAAGCAAGAAGCAATCCCAAGGCTAGGAGGCATTCATTCCTCGAAGCAATCCCAGTACCATTCTAGCAGCATAACATTATTGTAGACATAAGATGATTCAATGAAGGGAAGAGGTCTCCATTTATAAACTCAACAAAGAATCTCTAGAAGCTTCTAGAAGTGGCGCCCTAATTTTCAAATTTGAAATAATCTTTTCCCTCTAAGAATGGCGTCCCACCTTCCAAGCAATATTTGACTTTATTTTTAAATCAATTCCCTCATCAAAGATGGCGTCCCACTCAAGCATGATAAAGACCTTAGGATAATATTAAATTACCCTCAATGAAGCGCCCACCCATGAAGACCACCTTTTAAGAACAACTTGAAGTAGCTAGGCCAAGGGGGGCGGATGGGGGGTCAACATTAAATTATAACATTAAAATATAACATTATTTAAATAAATTGAACTTATCTCTCCAAAATGCATCCCAAGGCCAAAAGTGAAGAAACCAACTAAACCAGCTGAAGAAGAGAACCAACTGTGCCGAAAACAAGAGGACCACTGGCAGAAATAGAATTTCATTTACTAAAAAATAATAAATTCCAAAAATGCTCGATTGCACTGTGAGTCACGCCATCGTAGCGAAGCTCTCTCAAAACCCGTAAAAGAATCCTCAAGAAATCAATTTCACCGGAAAAGAACAACAACCTCCAAAACTAGAAACCCTAATTTTACCCTCCGAGTAGCCTATGGGTCACTGGAATAGGCCAAGGGTCAACTGAATTGATCATGCTCGAGAAGGGGACATTACAAAGTGAAAGACCTAGGTGTTGTCAATAATCTGGGAAAACAATGCTTGTGAAGGTCATGGACCCTCTATGGATATTAATGAACTAGTTCTGACAAACTTTCATGCAGTCAAAGTTCAAACCTTTGATTTAATTAAATTTCTCCAAGTTAACTTTCTTCCCATTAAGCTGACTTATGTAAGAAAAAATATACTCACAACTCATGATGTGTTGAGAAATCAGCACCCAGAACATCTTGTCCTTTAAACATCATAAAAAGTATTTCTGAAAAATTGTATCAAAAATGTTAGAATGTTAAATGTTCAATGATGCTTAATTTTGCAAAAATAAAGAAATAGAATTTGTATTAAGAAATTTTTCAACACTAGCTGTTTTTTTTTTAATGACTAGGAGAATCAGGAAGCCCCTAGGATTCTTACACCTTAAGGGGTAATCCCCTCTAACTTCGGTACAACAACTTAACCATTCAGTATACACTCTGGGGGCATCTCAAGACTAACTAATGATGCTTATTTTTACCTCAAAAAAACACTAAAATTCATATTGTAATTTTTTAGATTTACATAAAATAAATATAATGTTATAATTGTCATCCCCTACCATTTCCCAAATCTGGTCAGAAGTTTGTCATTCCTAAAAATCATTCCATTGCTTCATGTTGTACATGTCTTGAAAACTGTCACATAGAGTATGAGTTAAGCAAGTATATTTCATGAGCTTAGTAATGTAAGCCCCTAAGGATTTGAAGCCTGGTACCTTCCATAGATCACAATAAATAAGACTCGTCCTTGTATTGAATGTGATAACGAAGATTCTTTATATTGATAGAAGTATCTCTAACAATTGCTCAACACACTTGTTTATGGCACTTGTAGTCTAATTCTCACACTCAGTTTGATTGGGAAGGTAGTCAATGACATGCCTGTGAAAATGGAACAGGAGGGAGTGATAGAGAAGTTATGACACCTTTACTGAATGTCGATGGAGAGGGAAAGACAACACTGATGGATGTCCTTACAGGACAAAAGACTGGAGATTATATTTCTCTCTTGGCAAAGCTGTACCATTTTGGCATTCGAGTCTTTCAGGCAATCATTTTGTAATCATTTATGTTCATCAATAACAACTGTGTGACTGTGCAATTGGCATTTGGCATTTGTCTATTAATTTATTTTACAAATGAATGAAATGTTCTTGTTTATTTGTGCTTCATTTCATTTTTGCCAATAAATTATTTCCACTTCTTATCTCGCATATACAGCCTTAATTCATAAATCTGAAATCAATTAACCTCTTGCAAATTAACGACCACGCGATCTTCGCCTTTCATTATTGCATTTGAGTTTGTTTTGTTTCACAACTACCAATTTTGTGCAAATCAATCATGTGCAAATAAAGGGTTTTCAGTTTGTGTTTCACCTTTAGATAGTTTTGTTTTTAATTCTTTGAAGATCCTACAAAGAGCTAGCTTCTAAAGTCCTGGAGATTATTTTGAAGCCACATCCCACATTTGTGAGATTTCTAATATTGTAGGTTTATATGCAGGTGCAAATCTGAGCATCAACAGTTTTTGGCAAGCCCAGTGGGACACAAGTCAAATGCTTCAGTCTATGCCTCATTTGATCATTGATCTACATTTTGTGATTTTGGTGATAAATCACAAAAGATCCAGTATTTTCACTCTTTCATATTATGGCAAATCACAATATTCAAATGCATCTAAATATTCAAGCAAAGAATCTACCATTTTCTGAAGGCCCTTTGCAACAGCACCAAGATGTCAATTTCTTGAATCTGCATTGAAGGCATTGCCTTCATTCTATGAAGATGGCTCTATTAATCCTAGGAGCATACATCTTCCACCTGGTGACTCCATTGGTGAATTCATTAGTCAAAAGATCCAGAATTTTCACTCTTGCATATTATGGCAAATCACAATATTCAGGTGTATCTAAATATTCATGCAAAGGATCTACCATTTCCAGCATGGTATTCAAGTGGCCCATTGCAACAGTAACCAAGATGTCAATTTCTTGAATCTGCATCGAAGGCATTGCCTTTGTTCTATGAAGATGGCTCTATTAATCCGATAAATCATATCCAAGATATTGCAAATTTGTGCCATATACATAATATCACTACTCAGAACATAGCTCTCCAATTGCTTGTTTTATCTCTCAATTGTGAAGCACGTGAATGGTTCAAAACCTTCAACCTAGTTCGATTGCAAGTTGAGATCAACTTGGTGATTTCCTTTTCAATTAGTTCCAAGAAAATGCAAATGCAAGCTCTCTTCTTCGGTATTTCATGGAAATCAAAAGTTCTCCTACAAAATGCATGCATGATTTCAATGCACAATTTGACAAGGCATGGAAGAGATTTCCGGTTGATGTCAGACCACCTCCAAGTTTCACATTTCTATATTTTTTGAGAGCTTTAGATTTTGAAATTGCTATCATGATACAAGTTCCAAGAGGTGAAACTTAGCCACAATTATATGATCTAGTTGTTAGAGCTGAAATAAGCCTTATAGAAGCTGGTAAATTGACTCCTTTGCCAATATAATCAATGATTTCTCAGGAGAATATCCCTTCCCAAGCTGTCCTATATGAACAAATGCAAATGTGCAACTCTCCACCCACCACCTCTACTAATTTTATAGATCATAGAGAGGTGGTAAAAATGAAAAAACTTGCAGAACAGTTTTCTCGTGAGCTCAATGAGCTAAATGGCCAATATATATATCAAAGCAATCCAAATTGAATGCCTCAAAGCTCTCAAGAACAGCAATAAGCATACAAACAGCTTCTAGGAAAACCCCTCCCTCATTCACAAAAAATGCTCAATTATTTTGAAAGTTGTGCTTCTCAAGCTCCTATATGGTTTCAAAGCCAAATTTTCGATCGATAGAAGTATCAAATCAAGAGTTTTGTCAATTAGATATCAAAGGGGAAAATCATAAAAACTCAGGTTTAAAAGATCACAAAATGAAACAAGATGCCATTGTTTACCTAGTATTTTCAACTAATCATGAGCATCATGCGGATGTAAAATTTATGGAATCATGCACAACATTGAACCCTCTGAGTTTCGGTTCATTTGAAGGATTTTCTCATGCTTGTTATGAGATGGATAAGAGTAAAATATAAGGGTTGCATGGCAAAAATCTTCAGTTGCAGAGAAAGCTTGTGCAATATCATACAAAGGTAAAATAAAATGAAGAAGGGGATGAGAATACTCTTATGATAATGACTTCGCACCTGTTCTAGAAGCTGAAAAGTGCTCAAATGATGATGAAAATTTCATATCCTATTTAGAGGAAAAAGTTTTCAGGAAATTATTGAGGATACAAAGAGTGATTGTTTTGAATTATGTGATGAGCTCCCACATCATCTTCTTGATGAAGGAAATTGCATCATAGAGCATGTTCATGGCTTCTTTTCAAAGCCTATTTCAGATGGTCATGAAGGAAGCATAAATAAGGTATGTGTAGATTTTCAAGAAAAAATGTATCTGTTCACCATATTCAAAGCTGGATATTCTCTCATTCTTGAGGAAGATCATCAAATGCACTCAAAGCATTCTTGTCACAACATTTCTGAAGTCATTTGCAGCAATGAAGAGTTGCATGTAAGCAATAATCATACAGCATTCTTTGTTCAAGAGGGGATCCCAATCAGATTCAAGACTATCATGGGCAGTACCATTTCCTTCAAGCCAATTTTGATACTTTCTTGAACCACACGCATGAAGAACAACATGCAAATGAGGTGGCCAATGGTTTCAAGCTGTCAAAAACCTCCAAGTGCAAGTAAAAGCATATGCTCCAACACTTTGTGTTTCCCTCCTGCCCTCCACCTGATGAAGATCAATATGTATATCAAAGCAAATGGCATTATAAATTGAGAGAGGAGATGCAAAAGCATAGAGAGGTGAAAAGGTTTAAGTTCTTTCTATATTTATTTGTACAATTTGTCTGGTCTCTCATCATTTAAAAATTGATTGCATGGAACAAGATCATTAAGCAGGCAAGTTATTTTGCAACCCCAGTGAATGGGCATGTTCCCATAGTTTTCACTTATCATGATAGTATGTTTTCAGATGGTTAAGGTATAAGTTGTAGATGCAACATTAGTTTAAATTTCCAATTATTTGCAATAAGCACAGTTGTTGTAAGAGTGTTGGGTACAAAGTTCAGTGGAAAACAGTTGCAAAGTGTGTCAATGGTTGTTGCAAGATTTCAGTTTGGTTTCAAATTTTCAATGCATGAGCATTTGATTGTGATTGCTTTCAGATTCAAGATTATATGTGGGTATGAATCAGAATGAAAATCATTGTTCCATAGCATTGAGCTTTATAATTTGCTTTCCAAAGCTCTCCA
>VDFB02193274.1:0-40959 GCA_007258455.2 Sequoia sempervirens
GTAAGTCACAAAGTATGCATTTGAATACATGTAAGTCACAAAGTATACACTTGAATACATGTAAGTCACAAAGTATACACTTGAATATGTAAGGAAACTTGCAGCCATTCAATGACAATTTTGATGTAACCCAAAAGAGATAACAATGCAAATAAGTACTCATAATCCACATGCAAGAGAATAGACAACATACCCATCAAAGATGACACAAGATATACCTTGGGAAAACCCTCAAGAGAGTAAAACCCAACCTCCAAAAGCATCCATACTCCATCATATTAATCAGCAACAAAACAAATACAAGAGTTGCAATGAACACCTCTGAAGCATCAAGTCCTTCAATACATTCCCATGTGTCCAAGCATGAATCCACACATCCCATGCCATGCTTCACAAATTCACTCCTCAGCAAGACTCAATAATGACATCCAAACCACTAAGCCAGCCTAAACCACTACAAGTGTTTGCTTTTATAGACACAAGTTCACACAAAATACAACTAGTGGTAAGGTGAAACCATGTACCACACAACCATGTGAATACAAAACCACTAACCCCTTATTTAATATTGGGTACCAAGACATCACTTTATTTAATATTTCCCCAATATTAAATTATTATCAAATGTCTCTCACACATTAAATAATAATACAATGTTACAATACAACATAAGTGGGTCTCCAAATAATTATCTAGTGTGATTAACCACACCACCAAGGTGCATCACAACTAAATAATTATTTAATTAAAATATTATAATAAATCATTTTATGCAATAGTGTACAACACCATATCCCAATAGAATACACATAATACACTTGAATACACATAAGTCACAAGGTATACATGTAATGCATAATGTATACATAGGAAGCATACACATGAATACATGTAATACCTAAAGTATACATAGGAAGAATGAAGCATATACGTGAATACATGAATTACATAAGTATACACAAGAAGCATTACACATGAATACACATAATACATGAAGCATACACATGAAGCATGAAGCATACATGTGAATACACATAATACATGAAGTATACACAGGAAGCATGAAGAATACATGTGAATACACATAATACATGAAGTATACACAAAAATCATGAAGCATACATGTAATACATGAAGTATACACATGAAGTATGAAGTATATACGTGAATACACATGATACATGAAGTATACATGAGATGGAAATAAAGATGCTCTGATACCTTTGTAATGTCCCCTATCATGATTTTCCCTAGAATTTGCCTATTGAACATAAATTGCAGCAACTAGGGTTAGGATTCATCTTACCAATTAAAATATATCTTTAATAATGCAATCTCTAGTTTGAATCCTGAGAACACCATATGAACAAGATATGCAAATATATACATATATACTTATGAGAGCTAGACAATTACATCACATCTATAGATTATCAACAATACAAACATATTAGAATTTTTGGAGAAGGGACATGATGGGCCCACTCAAAGCCATATACCAAGCCTAAGAGGGTGTATACCATAGCCCTCCCCCTTGGTGACTTGTACCTACTTTCCCCATCAATGCCTTGACTCCTTGAAGACACTTTCCATCTTGTGGAATTGGGTGGGGTTCGTAAGTGGGCCGTATCAACTCTTTGTGTAAGCGCCCTTACTTATCCTATCTACCACTCCACCCCAAGCCCATCCTGCAAGATGGGTTTCAGAAAATCATATAGGCAACATGCGTACATATGTAAACAATGATTTGCAGAAAATACACTTGAATATAGGATATATCTATAGCAATCTGTGGTGATGAACTGGAAAGATTCTCCTTTGTCTCCTAGTTTGTATGTTTCCTCTCCTTAATCGATTATATGTTTTTAACACTCAGAGTATATTGTTAGTGTAGATCAAGCAGATAAGAATCTATCACTCATATTAAAGTACCATAATTACTTATAAGGCTCGATAATTGCTGCAAGCATTATTATTTCTTAATCATATTTTTTATATATATATAACCCAATATACATATGTATATGTATATTGGGTTATACATATATATGTACTTATGTTTGAATTGCTTCCCTTATTTATTTATCATTGATCTTCATCTACCTTCCATTGAACTATCTTCTTCTTCACACATTCTTCTATTCAGACTTCCTATTTCTTCTTCCCAAATCTGAGTATATCATATTAATGTATCTGTTGCTATGCTCAGGAAGTACTCCTACTTCTATCCCTATTCACTGCTTACATCTCTTTGTTTTCCCCTTCCAAATCCAAATCCGCTCCTCCCCTTTTATGAATATATTTCCGTCTTTATATGTCCTCACGGTGGAGGAAGGGACATAACCGTTTAGCTTTCTCGTCCCTTGGTAAGGGACATGTACCTCTCCCTACTTCAGCACTGCATTTAATCACCCTTGCACATTAACCAAGTGTTGAATTTAATGTTAACTACGTGTTGTTTATTCATCGATACCTAAGGTCTTATTCACTACAATGAACTATTGCCAAAATGTGATCACTCCCCTCCAAATATTAATCATTGCCTTTAGGGCTTGTTTACTATTTATTATCAATATTATTTTAATCACAATTCTTTTAGTCACGTTTGCTTCCTCACTGAGCCCCGCTACCTATCAAGGTCTTCTTTATACCTCAATTGTTTCCTATTAAGTCTGAACACTACCTTTTGTGAACACAAATTATTAAGCTCTTCTTTCTCATTAAAAGATCGTTGCTTGTATCTCATCGATTGTCTTATATGTATGATAGTAATTGGTGTTGTTTATATTGACATATTACAAGTTTCCTTCTTTTAGTATATATTTATTTATATATTAGCTTTGTATATATATATTTAATACTTATAATATTATATTGTAATAATTAATATTATATTGCTAATATTTACATATTCATGTAGTTATTTATTTTCCTTTCAATGCTTGGTTTTTTCTTATACATTTAGTGTTGCCATTTCAAGGGCATGACACACTTGCACTAGAAAGAGGTGCAAGGGTCACACCGATAGAAAAATATATGTAAGTTTTTGATTAATTAAGCAGGGAAAGGGCCTTGATCATGTGGTTACATAGCCAGAACATCAACAAGAGAAACAGGTTGAGAAAAATAGTACCAGCCACCACTAGAAAATAACAACAAACAAAAACTAGAAACCAAGATGGCTCGCAGGTCGAGTATCCAAAATTGTAACCACATAACCATAATAAGCTTAATCAAAAACATAATATCCATACTAATCTAGCTAATAGTATGTAGAACATTAACAAGGTTAACCAAAGTCCAGCAAGTATTTAACCATAACAAAGCTATTATATAATAGCAGTCCAAAATTATAAAACTAAGAACCAAAATTTTTAGAGCAGCCATAAAAAAAATAGATAAATAATGCCATTACTTAGCATTTGCTATCAGGTCCCAGTATTCACCAATTTGGGAGACAAACTCCCTCCAATCAGGACCTGCTTCATCTTCCTAGTCCTTTTCTTCACTCTTCCCCATCTTCTTGAGCATCTTCCTTATCTTGGTTTGTCCAGAGACCACACCCACCATTGCCCCACACATGATACCATTGGTGACCTTCATCAAAGTGATGATATCCTTCTCCATGTCATCCATCTGAACCTGCATAAATTTCATCCTACTTTTAAGAAAACCAATGTTAAAATCCTCAAGAGAATTAGTGGCAATGGCTTTGTTCTCCGTTTTAGTGGCTTTCATTGTATCAACCCTATGATCTTCTTCACTTCCAATAGCTTCCTCTTCCTTATCTTCTTTTTCCTCCTCCAAGTCTCCCTCTCCCATATCATAAGTAGTCTCTTTGAAATCTATGTCCTTATTGTCATCATCCACTTGTGGCTCAAACTCTTCAACCACCATTTGTTCCTCCTCATCTTGGATGATGGATTTCTATTTTCCCTTTTTATCCAAAGATGTGACCTTAGCTAAACGCGTTGATCTTCAACTTCCACTGAACAAGCCCAACTGCCATTCCTCCAATTCTTCCTATTCATTCCCCTCTTGATCTTTGTTTATGGTGATGACCACACTCTATTTTTTCAAGTATGTTTTGATATTCTTGGCCCTCAGTCATTCAAGGAGCAATGATGAATTTGTTCACTTCTATGGGGTGGCCTTAACCAAGTCAAGCTCAAAGGATTTTTTCACAGAAGATTTCTCACCCATAGAGGTAGAGGGTTTGGAACTATTAGTAGCCAATGGGGTGGCATTCAAAGTAGAATTCTCCTTAGGGGAAATAATATGAGGCAGAGACCTATGGTTAGGCTCTGGATTGGGGTTATTAACAACCAGGGGTTCATCCTCCTCCCTAACATTTTGATTAGGGATGTCCTTCCTAGAAGCTAGAGGGTTTTTGTAGGGGTTATTAGCTAGGGAATACGTGTAGAGATCAAGCATGAGACCTTAGTGCAATGGGGGAGTCACACCATTCTCAATGCTTTGTTGCGAGGATAGCAAGTAAAAGGGCAAGGTAATGCATTCATTGTGGAAAATTTGGTTGAGCAAGGGAAAGTGATAAGCATGGATGGGCATGTATCTTCCCTCTAATGTAAAATATCTCATAACGAACATACTAGCTAGAGTGAAAGGTGGTAGAAGTTCAAGACGTGCATACCCATTTTGAAACTGCATGAGTTTCTCACCGTCATGAAGAAAATTGTCCACGAACACCTAAAATTCAGCCCAACTTTTCTTGGCAACCTTTCTACACACATTCTTCAGACCCATCACCTCCGTAATGAGTTGAGCAGTGACATCAAACTTCACTTCCCCTATAGTCACTTTCCCTTTTCTCCAAGAGTTAGTGAATTTCGTTGTCAAAATTTCATTATACCCTTTCATAGCCTCAAAGAATGAGAACATTCCTGCCCTACATAACATCCCCCAGAGGTCAACATTTTGCTTGAGAGTTGAGCAGTTTTGAGGTTCAATTCATTTTCTTGGCCCACCCATTTTGGAACTCTATAATTTTTTAGAGTTATTCTTTTGCAACCCTTTCTTCATACCACCACCACACCCAAACACCCTACTAGCCTTGTAGAGCACATAATAGAAGTTATTTTGATGGTGAATTCTATTTGAAATGAATATCAAGAACCGGTAGAAAGACGAGACCTTTAACACAGTTCCTAAGACATAATTAGCATGATTTCCTTTACTAATAATTAATGAGTCTAGATATTTCATAACAAGTTGATCATCGGTTTGGAGGTGGGAAATAACATTTTGCACATTGAAACATTGTGATTTGACACAAGCCATAGCAATGAAATAAACCATGTGATTCTAGGTGTTCTTGGGAATGATATAGAAATTAAATATCGCACCTGGGGATGTCTTCTAAATATATATCATACCAATATTACCATCATTAATATAAGAGCCCCTTTCATCATCAAATCTTAATGTCCCCCTATGTCAATCCCTTATCTCAACCTTATAAGTTATAGACATTATAATATTTATCTTTAAGCGCTTTATCTTTCATTGTTGAAGGCAACTGACTAAACTCTCATCGGGTCCACATATTGCACATGAGGGTCGCGTTGGCAGCACTGTCAGCAGATAGATTACCTTCCCTAAACACATGTTGGACATGACAATGGGTGAAGAATTTCATAAGTTACTTACAATTGTTAATTATTTCCTTTAGTTCCCAAGGAATCGTTCAACCTCCTTTCAGTATGTCAACTATTAATTTTGAGTCACCTTCTAAGATGACCTTCTAAAAACCAAGGTCTCTTAGCATCTTAATTCCTCCCCACACTGCCATTGCCTCAACTTTGTTATTGGTGTAGAAACCCAATTTTTTCCCATATCCCACTATACAATCTCCAAGGTGATTTCTCAGCAAACCCCCTACCCCTACAATGTCAGGATTTCCTCTTCAACACCCATCAAAGTGCATTTAATTCATTCCCTCTTGAGAGGAATCCACATTGTAGTTTTTCTAGATAAAAGAGAAGACCAATTGATATTGATAAGATCCTTCTTTATACCCTATATCTGCTTAATTCTTAATTCTTTATATGTGGGCTAAACTTTTGAATAGCTATACCCACCAACTTCCACATTTTCTTGTATCGATCTAAGCCTTTATAGACATACATAGATCATGGTTGTTTCTCTCAATTTCCCTAAAAATCCTATTTTTCCTTTCCTTCCAAATACCCCAAGTTATGAAAGGAGGGGCTTGGTTCCATAAGTCCAATATAATCTTATGGGAGTAAGGACTAGAGGACCATATTTCAACAAATGACTTCATGGTAGGGGAAAAACCCAATCCGTGAATAGCAACGGGAGGAAAAGGGACCATGCTTCTCTAGAGTACAAACAATGAAAGAATAGATGCATAACAAACTCTTCTTCCTGCTTACATAGGAAACATCTTTTAACTAACTGGAACCCCCTTTTTACAAGATTATCAATATTTAAGATTCTGCCATGGGAGGCTGCCCACCAGAAACAGTTAACTTTCGAAGTTAGGTTTTTTATCCACACCTTGTCCCAATGAAGATCTCTGTAATCAATTAGGGGATTCTCCAACTCCTTATAAGCATTTTTTACTGAGAAGTAACCGAAGGGGTTCTTAATCCACAACCATTCATCTTTCCTATCTTTGGAGAGCCAAGTCACCTCCTCAATGAGGTTGCTTAGTCTTTGCACCACAGGCTCCCAATTATGCTTTCTTTGACCTCTCCAATTGGAACTCCTAAGCAGGCTATTAAAATCCATCCATTTTGGTTCATCAGTCTCCTAATCAATGTAATCTTCCACCTTTTTTCCACAAATTCTGGACAAACTTTGTTTCAGGGGGTTGAGGCCATCTAAAGAAGAGAGGGGGCTCAACAATCCAAGGGTCCTTCTAGAAATCAGTACCCTTCCCCTTGCCAATACGCTTTCTCACACCCAATTTTAACACACTTTTGGTTTTGATAAGGTGGTACCAAAAGAGAGATCCATAAGGCATATTAGAGGAGGTGAGGAAAGAACCCGATTCTTTGTTCCTGAGATATTTAGCTTGGAATATCTTAACCCAATCCTTAATCCCTTCCAAAAGGCTCCATCCCATCTTGGTCGTGAGAGCTTTGTTGAAGAGTTTGATTCTCCTTATCCCCAAACCACCAATGTTTTTTTGGGGTACACACTTTCTCCCAACCTACCAACACCAATCTATTTTTTTCTTCTATGCCAGACCACATGAATCTTCTCTGAATTTATTCAATTTTTTTCCACAATAAAGGTTGGGATTTTAAATAGAGACAAATAGTAGACTGAGATATTTTGGAGAGAAGCTTTTAGCAAGTGGATCTTCCCAACTTGGCTTAGAAGTTTACCTTTCCATCCAATCAACTTTTTTGGACTCTTTCAATTAAGTGATTCCAATAATTATTTTCCAATTTTCTTGATATCAGAGGGAGACTGAGATAAGCAACAAGCAAAATAGCTTCCTAGCAATGCAAGATCTGCACCACTCTCTCTTTCACAATTTGATCAACATGGAAGAAGTACAACTTACTCTTATTATAATTGATATACTGACCCGAGACCAAAGCATAGTCATATAAAATATATTTCCATTGACTGGCTTCACCCACTAAGGCTTCTCCAAATAGAATGGTATCACCAAAAAACTATTGATGAGAGTCAGGCGAGAGGGACAAAGCAGCCTTGATTCCTTTCAACACTTTAGTGTCAATGAGTTTTCGAATATTCCTTCCATGGACCTCAGCAAAAATTATAAACAAATAGAGGGATAGAGGGTCTCCTTGTCTAAGACCACGACCACATGAGAAGAAACCCTAGGGGACTCCATTCACAAGAACCGAACACTTAGGGGTAGTAACACAAGCAATGAGTAGCTTGAGGAATCTTCCATCAATTCCAAATTTCTTAAGAACAGTAAAAGGAAATTGCCAAGAGACTTTGTCATAAGCCTTTGATATGTCAATTTTCAAAGCCATCCCCGAGTTTCTACTTAGGTGCATTAAGTGAAGGATTTCATGGGTGGTAATGATAGCATCTAAGATGTTTCTTCCTTGGACAAATCCTTTCTAATTTGGGGCTATCATTTTACTTAACACAAATTTTAGTCTTAACACAATTATCTTTTAGAAGATTTTATACACTGTGCTACACAAACTGATGGGTCTAAAGTCCTTCATGGATGAGGCATCTTTCTCCTTATGGATAAGGGCAATGAATGTGGCATTCATTTGATTAAGAAGCCTTCTAGATCTAAAGAAATCTATAGCTGCATTTAATAGGTCAGTATTCATAATGTCCTAGTAAATCTTTAAAAAAAATGCTAGAGGAAACCCATCCGGCCCTAGGGCTTTGTAAGCCCCAAAGGAAAAGACAACTTGTTTAACCTCCTGGAGAGAAACAACACCGGTCCTAACCTTCAGATCTTGCTCAGTAATAGCTCAAGGAATCACTTGAAGAATGTCATCAAATACCTGATTAGCATCCCCTGGATCATTCTGGAAGGAGTAGAAGTTAAAAGCTTCCTCAGCAATTTCACATTCAATAGTCACCATTGTGCCATCTTTCTTAAGATGTCTTATCATGTTCCTGCTTCTATGTTTCATAGTGGATTGGTGGAAGAATTTTGTATTTCAGTCTCCTTCAGAAAGCCACTAAACCTGATATTTTTGCTTCCAAAATATCTCCTCCTGTATATTGACCTTGAACCATTGAGATCTCATATTTTGCTCTTGAGTGCAAATGTTTTCATCCACCATACCCGCCTCCATTTTATCCTGCACTTTATTTAAGCTATCCCCTAGGAATTTTTTAGTTTCAAAGATGTTACCAAAAGTTAATTTGTTCCAACCTTTCACTCTTTTTTTAATTCTTCTTAGCTTCTCCACTAGGAAAAACATGGGGGTGTCAACTGTAGGTTTAGACCACCAATTCTCAATAAGGGCAACAAACTCAAGATGGAGAGTCCACATTAATTCAAATCTAAAGGGGAAAAGGCCTTTATTAGGATCAACATTTTTGTTAAGCAAGATGACATTATGATCAAAACTAGATCTCAGAAGGGAAAAGAGGGAGAGGTGTTGGGAAATATTCCAATTAGAAGAGAAAAGGAACCTATCCAACTTCACTTGAATCAACTATTTGCCAAGCCTTTTGTTGGACCATGTGAACTTGGAACCCAAAAGGGGGACATCAAATAGCCCAGCAGAATTAAAGAAGCTAGTCAAATCCATCATACTTTTTGAGTAGTCATCCAGCCCCACAACTTCTTTGAGGGTAAAAGTGGTGAGTTGAAGTCACCACCCAACATCTAGTAGTGTCCCATTTTGATCTTTGAAATCATTCAAAAAATCCCATAACTGCAGTCTATCCCTACTGAAACTGGGAGCATAAATATTGATTAAGTTCCATTTTTCCGAAAAAGATAGGTCTTCCAAAGACACCATTAGACTGTTCTTTCTAGAAAATCCATTAGAACCTTTAAATCTCAAAGGATTCCACAAGGTGACTATTCCCCTTGAAGCCCCTTCAGCCTCACTCAAAAAGTAATTTGTACTAGGCCAAATTTTCAAAACAACCTTATCAAAGGTCTCTTTCTTCATTTTAATTTCTTGAAGGAGCAAGATGTCCACTTTATTATCCAATATACACATTTTGACCAAAAAAATTTATAAGGACTATTAAGGCCCCTAATACTCCAGGAGAGAATCTTCGTTTTCAAAACAAGATTATAACAGAAACACTAGGAGGCAGTTAAGAAAACAACGAGCATCACTTCTTTTTAGACTTCAAACCTGTGATCGAGTCCAAATTTTTTTGTGTACTTGAAGCCACATCCCTCACTGTATCTTTATTTCTAGAATCCTTTTGAGAAGGTCTTCCAAGCTTATTTCCTCCTCCTACATCTAGTTTCTTTTTCTTTTTTGACTTACTTGTAGCATTTGTCCAGTCATCTTCATCTTCTCTATCACTAGGATGTGGGGGAAACCCTAAGATAGCCAATGAATTGTTCAGATTCCCACCCTCCTTCTAAGATAAAAAGGAAATGTCCCCCAAGGATTGAGGAGTAGAAGGAACTTTAACAGGAATTTCCCCTTCCTCCATCCCTTCCACATCAATAGCACCAAAATCAATCTTATCATGAGCCAATTCGTTGGCCACCCTATGACTCATTTCCAACTCATTTGATTTTTCATCAAGAGTCTCCTCATCTGCCTTTGGTTTCTTACCTTGCTTCCATCCAAGGATAAGGATTCCTTCCCTTGAAGTTCTTTCCTGATTTTCCTTGCATTCCAAGACCCAAGAGACAACAAGAGCCTCTTGATAAGCAGCATCCCGGTCTAAGGAAGATTCATCATTCCCAATTGGAGGATTTTTTAGGACTACAACACCCTCCTGAACACTCACATCCTCCTTGAGTGGGGCTTCAATATCAACCTTGGAATCCTTAATCATAGGCTTGATTAAGGATTAATTGTCATGACCATTAAGCACATCTTGGGGCCTATTATTACATGAGTCAATAAGGTGACCAAATTTCTTATAGGACTAACAAAACTATCTAGCATTTTCATACTCAAGAGGTTGGGACCAATTTCCAAACTTTGACTTAAGGAGCACTGAGGTTGACAGAACGGTGTTAACAGCTTCATTAACACATATCTGAGCATGTACTAAATGAGACTTTTCTTGGATTATCTTGTCAACAGCCAAGAGGCTTTGAAAAGAGTTAACAATCCCTTTTAATATGCCCAACTCCCAAAACTCAAGGGGTAGCCCAAGAAAGCGTACCCATGTAGGAGTCGTAGCACCCAAGTCAGCATAAGGGTCAAAGCCCAATTTCCATTTACACAATGAGAGAAAATTCTTGAAACTAGCATCAAAAGCCCAAGGGTCTCTCGTTAGAACCTTTAACATATCTTCATATACAACAAAGGAAAAAAGGAAGATACCTTTGGGCATTGCACTAATAGAGACACTTCCTTTTAAGTTCCAGACAGAAGCAACCCAAAGCCTTACCTGTTCAATATTTAGGTGATATGCCAGGAATTTTCCAACCAATGAGCTTGAGGTCGTCCATAGCCTTAATCATCAATGCTTCAGGGACATCAACTTCCTTGGCAATTACTGAACAGGAAACAGACTCTATGTACAGTCTTCCCATAGTTGGCAAGCTGACACCCACCAATTTATCCACAAAAGAGGTTGATTCCTCTTCAGAGAAAAAAGAGTCCAAACCAAAGGACAGGGACAGAGGCATCTTGCCAGAAGTACCAACTATCCTTCTCACAGGAGAAGGCCTAGAGGTACGAGAGGGGAGACCAACATGGGGAACAACAATGTTGGTAGTTGCAAAGGCAAACACAACTCCAAACAAAGGGACAACGTTCCTGGAAAGGGGAGCCTTACTGAGACCCCTGCTCGACCAGCCCATCGGGTAGTCAAGCTAGAGCAAAAATAGAGAAATTTCAAAAAAAGATTAGGCAAGAAAGTTGTAGAGCAGAGCAGAGCCAAGTGCAAGGATCACCTCTATAATTCACAAAAATATATGTAAGTTAAACATGTTAAGAAGATATATTTTATTTGCAAATGGAAATTGCAATGCGTGATACATATCCCTACTAGAAAACATGCTAGCAATTGGAACTATACCTACAACACTTCATGCCTATGCACCTTACAAATCAATTTCTTGGAGCTCCTCTCTAGCAATTTAATGCACAAGAATTCCAAGAAGCATCTAAGATTTAATGGTCACACACATATTATATACCACTGGACATCTCAAAGTGTGGGAGTATAAACATTCCATCCTGTGCCAGAGCTATTACCATGGTTTCATAGTAAGTTTTACAAAGTGAGCAAAAACTATGTAGAGTGGGAACATGAAAATGATAAACTTTGTCCAATTAACTCCAAAGAGAGAATTATTATAGTCGTTATAAAGTCATTGTCAACCACTATCTAATACCAGATCAATTATTTTCTACTTATAATTGTTCCTTTCCTACAATTAATTTGCAATTTGTTGCACTTTGCATATCATCTAGTTTCTCTCCACTCTCTCGATAAGATCCTGAGCTCTCTAAAACTTTAAACCAAACAACACAGACTACCATTGTCAAGATTGCAACTATCATTGCCATAAAAAATCAGATCATCACGTTTATTGTGATATTCTCTGATATATAACTTGTTGGGATGCTAATCTAAACTGAGCATTCTGTGGTTCAGCTTCTTAATTTCTAGCCCTGTCTATTTATAGGTGCAAGGAATGTACATTTTGTAATTCTAATATGCAAGTTGGTGGATGAATTGGAATATTAAATATTTTTGGCAGAGAATTTTATTTTAGCATGTATGTCAACGCTTGAAATCATATGCATAAGGTTGCCATTGACAAAACAAGTTTAAATGCTCACTTATAACCAAATGTCAACGATACGGTGAATCTTCCATCTTAGCAGTATGAAATGCTAAGTTTGAGTTGAATGAATTTTACAATGATTTTTATTTTGAGTAAAATTGTACTCAACCATCACTATATTATAGAAATTATAATTACTCAATTAGCACTTGCACCTAAAGGAGGTTCAAGGATTACCTTGATAGAAAACTATACGTATGTTAATATGTTACATAGTACAATTTTACTAATAATAAGTGCTTAATAATGGAATGAAATAAACTTCGATAAATCTAGATTTTTTCCTTAAAGAAATTAAGTATTATTTGATTATGAAATACTTGCATATAGATTTAAAACATAAAACAATACAAATGGAAAAAGAAAGTTTCCATCAAATTGACAAAAACCACTACAAAATGAAAATAGAATGTTCCCATCCAATTGTCAAATCAATATTTATCTAGCTTTTATGTGATAAGTGAGATTTTGGAGGCTTTTACCATTAAACAACAGTTGCAACTTGTTTTTCGACAACAGTGGTTTGCAGTTGTGAAACTTGTATTAGGCTCAAATCTCACACTATATGTAGTCTATTAGCTAAAAATAGCAATAAAGGAAAATATAAAATAAATATTTTTTTATTTTACTTTATCATCAATAAAAATAAATATATATTAATAATTAATTAGTTTTTATTTAGTAGAAAAGTAAGTATTTTAAAAATATATCTTAATGTCTATAAATAAAACTATTAAAAAATAACACATAACATAGCTACGAACATAATGAATAAGCATACATTTAAAACACAAGTCATCTTTCAGCTAAAGAGTTATGAGCAAGGGGATCTAGTCCATCAAAATCATCCATAGGTCGAACTTGGTCCAATCATGCTTTTAAAATTTGAACCTTCATGAATTTAATAAAAAAACATACATCATCCTCACCATATATATTCAACTAATTTAATTACAATACTTTTAACATTTACTACATTTTTAAAATATAGACAAAATAAAATAATTAAAATTGTGACTTTTTCTCAAATAAAATAACTAAAAATTAAAATTAAAAATCTATACACTAAATAAAATAATTTTAAACTTAAATAAAATAACTTCTTAAATAAATATATTTAAGATATTGATATATATATATATATATATATATATTTGATCACATAAGGTAGTTTTTCTATTGATATTGAAGAAATATACAATCATCTGCAAAGCAGAAAAAGTCCATCCTGGACACACAGCCGAACAAAATACCAACCCAACCGGGACACGATTTCACAATTTCAACAGTCCCATTACGAGCATCAAAAAACCAGCCGCGATGACCATTGATACAACAATAGGGTCGAAGGTCAAGCCTCGACCAACTTAAGACGAAATTTACAAAACTTTTTGTGCAGAAGTCCACCAGAAATGACAGCAACTAACAATAAAACTTAAAACTTCAGACACAGAGGCCAACCCTCACATAAAACCATTTATTTCAGCAAACCTTACAAAACCTTCCATCCACTCCAGCCCCTCCTCCAGCACCATCTTCAACTTTCGCTTCAAGAAATCCACAGCCACATCCGCAATCTTTCTGTGCCTCAACAATGCAGGCCCTTTGAGGTCTAAGAGAAAAGGATAAACTTTAATAGCGTCCTTCGTGTCCCATAGGAGAGCCAAGTCAGCCGGGCGCAGAATGCCTTTGCCTATGAAGGTTGCCTTCAGTGTTTCCTCAAGTCCACCGAGCAAGTCATCACGGAACAAGCGCACCATCATCTCCTTAGCCACCGCCTTCGGGGTCTCCAAGTCCAAAAGCACTACGAGAAACCGAGAGGAGATATGGGCATTATCTTTGGCAAACTCCTTTCTTTCTAGGTGTTCTTTACCAAGGATCATTTTGGCCGCAACCAACGACACCGGATCATCCTCGATCAGAATTCTCTTTAATCTCTGGTCCGTAATTTCCCGAAAGGAAATCTGCCTCTCCGTAGCCACCAGAGAGACTAGTGTGTCGACCCTAAAGCTTTCCAATCCTTCCGCTGAAATGTGGATGATGAATTTTGACTTTGTAGTCCTCGCCATTTGCAAAGCATTGACAGTTGTTCCCTGCAAAGAAACAAAAAACAATGCCAAATTTTGAAGACAAAGCATTAAAAATGATTTCATCAGATCCTTTAATAGACCCGTGAGAGGATCAGTCAGGCCTCCGCACACAAAACTGAATAATGGCGGGCCGATCATCTCATCCCTGCCATGAAGATTTGCTATGGGCTCAGTCCATCCGCCTACAAACCATAATCACTTTGAATGAAGTGAGACGCCACCTGACCCTTCAACTGTCATTTCTATGATTGTCGTACCCAACGTGTCGCACAAATGGCACCTTGAATGCTGAGCCATACATTCCCCCTGTCAAACACCAAAGGCTCCATGATTTTCAAGAGCAAAACACTTTAAATAAACCAACTCCTCCCCACGACAATTTAGAGAGGCCAAAGAAAGACATGGCAATGCCACCTCCACAAGCACCAAAACCATCCCAAAGCCACCTCATGCCCACCCAGGATTTCGAGTGGCCAAATGAGGGGCTGGGGGGGAGCCCACCCAACCGCCCACTTATAATATATTATATTAACAATATGCTTTAGTTTATATATATATTTAACCGTTAACAGCACAAGATGGTAGTTAAGAAACAGACAAATTGTCAAGCGGCTGAAAGAAAAACAACCACTAATATAATAACCGTAAACAGTCCCCGAACAGAAGAGAAGAACTAACAATTAGTGTTGGAGGTGTCGTCACAGCCAAAGTAACAAAACAGTCCAACTGGAAAAAGACGAATAGACAATATAATAAACTGACATGCACATGAACTTGCAAAACAACTCTCAACTTACATTAAAACCTGAGACTCAGGATAATCTCAAACAAGAAACTAATCCTGCACTGCTAACTGACAAGAAAACTTTCATATTTTTGAGCGTGCAACAGAATGCAAGTTCATCAATTGCTGATTTTTGAATGTGCAACAGAATGCAAGTTCATCAATGGGTGTGCCACCCTCTGTAGAGGAACTCATCAGTATATGCTTATACTAGCACTTGCACTAGAAGGGGTGCAAGGGTTATGCTGATAGAAAAGTATATGTGATTTAACATGTTTAAGAGGCATATTCTTTATTTTTCTTTAAGAACTAAAGTTCAAAATATAAAAAACATATAGAGAACACCTTTGGCATGTTTTGCATACCGAGGAGAAGGAAACCTAAAACCTTGTTCAATCTAGTTTATATCATTTAAACCTTCATTCTATGAAAAAAATCCCCTATATGTGTAAAAATAGATGGAAAAATTCCTTAAATATTCCATTTATTTTATATTTTCTTCTTTTGGGGTATTTTATAAAACATATATCACACCTTGTTATGCTTCCATATTCTCCATAATGTTGACCATGATAGTTACAAATATAGGTAATGGAATCTGTTGGTAATATGATGAGCATCCATCCTCAATCAATAAAATCAACAAACTATTAACTAAATTGCTAGAAAATTAAAACCTAAACACAATCAAACCCAACTAGTAGGAAGTACAAATAAATTATGCAACTATGCCACATTCTTGAATAAGTGATAAGAGCAATTATATGGCATTCATGACTTGCCATTGTCCATAGCTTTATGAAATAGAACAAATGAATAATAGAAATTGTTGAGCCATAGTTTTTCTCAAGAGAAATATATACCATTGCAATAATAGGCTTGTCTATGAGTTATCATATACAATTAGCTTACCTTAACCTGCTAAAAATGTTGATTTGTGTCAACAATTCTGGAAACTTGCAAACCCAAATCAAAATGATCCAATGAGAATGACCAATGAACATGTTAATCATATTGGCAAGCCTTTTGCAGTAACTTGATGGGCTTTAATGTCTTTGGATCCTATACAAAATTATAGTGGATGTCCTTTTAGAACTCGGGCTTTACTAGTTTACTCAATACATAAGCCCTCAATCATATGTCAATTATGAGTTCCAAAGAAATATCACCATTTGCATTAAAATTACTCAAGCTCCCACTTGTTTCATATAGAGAAATATTCTTCCCTTCAACCATTATGGACATAGTGTGCTAGCTCTTTCTTGACTGATAGTATTCTTACAAGTACATCCACATTGAAAAAATTATTTGTCAATCTTCTAGACTTAATGTTTGATAGACAATGCTATTGCTTCTAAACATACACATCACCTAGTGGATTTGGATGCAAGTAAGACCCCATAAAAATAATACTAATGTCATTGTATAAGCATGAACTATAACGTTGATTTGGTCACTGCAAAGAACAAAAAAATCTTAAACAAACTAGATACAATTTTAAGAGAAAATATACTCTCTCCAAAAGTATGGGTAAAAATGGTAGCAAAAATTGAAGAAAACGTGTTGCACATAAGTGATACCAACTCATTTCTACCTATTTGCAGTCTACCCTCTTAATGTGTTGCAATTGAACTCCATGGGCTATTACTAGCAACTATGAAACTTTACCCAAACCCAACACATCTTAGGAGGAACACAAGAGACAAGAGATATCAATTTCTTTGCATTGCAATCACCTGATGTGGTTAATTTATTTGTGGATACAAAAAACACAATAATTATCCAGAGTCTTTGGATAACTCCTAATGTAAGGAAAATCCAAGCTAAATGGATCTCCATGAAGCATGTTGACCTAGCTAGACCTTTAAAAGTTCTCTTAGAGAAAATGAGATTTGGGGTTCTAATATAGCATGGAAAGAATGGCATTGAAAATATCAAAAACTAAATGTAGCAATTTTGTGCTCACCTAGCCCATAGCAATAGGTAATAAGTTGTAGATCATATTCATGGAGGTAGAATCTACATGAATTCTAGAAAAGGTTGTTGGATTGTAAACACTCACTTTCAAATTACAAGATACCATCTTCATGGATACACTTGTTTCATTAGCCCCCATTCCCATATAAAAGTTATCGAAAACTATGCTCTACAAATAAAAAAATTTAAAGAATTCCACTTGTCAAAAACCAAACAATAGTGTAAAGAAGTGTACCTACTTATTTAAATTGTAAGTGTCTGGTTATAAAAATAAACAAAATTGAGTACAAATGTACAAGGTTTGAATGAAAGCATAGACCTTAATTGAGACCTGGGGCTTGAAAGGGTAGTTGGCACACCTCAAAGCAAGAGAAAACAAAACAAAGAGAAAGGAATTTATCATAGAAGGAACAAAATGACATAACATTGGCATGACATCCCCTTTTTTTAGCCATAGACATCATCATCATAGGAGCAATCCTCTTCAATGACATTACATTGAAGCCACCCTTTGGCATTGGGCTTCCCCTAGGATTAACTTTGTGACCTCCCAAGGTTTCTAGGTTGCCAAAAAAATTGTTGGCGTATGTGTGCAAGTGGTTCATTTTTATAATCTATTATGATGAACAAAATTCAATTTATTTGATTTTCCTATATGATATAGTGATAAAGATGAAATGTTGTGTTCAATAAGAGATGTTGCTATGATTAGAATGGAAAGAATGTTGTCACATCCTCTATATGCATTTAATCAAGTATATTCAATGTATTATTAGACTAATAATGCTTAAAGCCCAATTGGATGAACCTAATAACAATTTTTTATTTATTTTTAATTAATGAAGATTTATAGTGGCTACATTCCACCCTAAGTGCTAGAGAACTCGCAACCCAAAACTTGTTGGAATATATTTTAAAGAAGAAAACACCCCATGCCACATGTTCTCTAGCCCCTATTACAGGTGGTATATGCCTAAGTTTAATAAACTAGAGTTTCTTTAGAACACAATCATAGAGAAATAGTTTTTTGGCCATCTTATTTTCTTGTTATTTTCCTAATACCATACTAGGTTGTTAGACTATAATTATACATTTTCATATGCTAATAGGGTTTCTATTTTTTCTTCTTTTATTTGATAGGTACATGTGAGGGTGAATACATTCATATATATGTAATTTGTTTTCCTTTTCTTTTCTAAGAAAAGATCTATCAAAGCCAAGGTCGTCCTGCTCTCTTCCATTCTCTTCTAGCTACTCATCATTGTGCATTCTAATCATCTCTTGGTAAACTATGTACAGGAAGCATAGCAAATTTTTAGATAAAATTTCTAACAAAAACTATTTGTTTAAAGACATTTTGTTAATAAATAAAATTTTCTTTCTATAGTACTATTTGAATTTTGTATCTTCATAGCAAGATTATTAGATTTCATGAATACAAATCTCATAGCAAAAAGAAAAATGTTACAACAATATTTCATATACAAGCCCATATCCCAGAATAATTACAACACTTTTTATCTTGTATTTCAAAATTTCCATTTACATATATTTTTTGAAGAATAAGCTCTACACGGTTCATAACACCAAAATTATTTCCTAACTAACAGCATAAAATTACATCATAGTGATACATTAGCTAAATTTACAATTCTAACCAAGTCTGCTAGTAATAACTAAACAGTAAACTTCTCTCCCCGATAATCATAAATATAAGAGAGTGGTGAATTTTTCTAAGGCTTCGACGAAGGATAACAATTATGTTTACCATTCTTACAGAGCAATATTGAAATTAGTTCTATATCATGGACAACGACATACTAGAGTGAGCCAATACTACTATAATTTGTTTATGGCTGAGGGCATGATACTGCACTTTAGCACTTCCATAATGGAACCACACACTGCCTACAATTTCCTCCATTTGAAATTGTTGTCTTAGTATACATGGAAACTTGGTCTTTAGTATTACTAGGTTTCTTTCCAAAATTTCCTTAGGACCTATACATTAAAACAACAAAACCTCTTTTTACAGCTTGTGAAAGTTCCTCCCAACCTTAGGATAGCAAGCTGTCCACCCCCAAGCTAGAGGAAAATGCACAGGTCCCTGTAAACTGAATCCACTTCCACCATTTCTACACATCGTAAGGGCCTGCCATATATGGTGTTTTAGTTTAGTATTGTTATAATTGTAGAATTTATTTGTGCCTAAATTGCATGTTCAATATCTTACACCTCGTTTTGTAGGTCTATTATCCTCACATTCGATGTTGGAATGGATAGTGGTATGTTAATGTGATAAAAGAGTTAGCCAAAGCATGTGAGCTCACCTGGGTTACACATAAAGGTTATATTATTTGTTTTAATTTTATGTGCAAAGATTTTATTTCAAGTGGAATTGCTTCGCTCAAATTATACCTGACTTGTGCAAAGGGCGTATCAATTCATTGCAAGGAAAAATTCATTTTTATAGCAACCAATATACATAATAAGTTGTAGTAAAAAAGTAGATATTTACCATGTTCAATAGCTTCTCCCATAAATCAAATAAATATGTTCTTTGAAATAATCCATACTAAATCTCACAAAAGTGTGATAGAAATGACTGTAATTTTCCTAGTGTAGTAGGAAATTGAAAGGTTCTAGTAACGAAAGTGATGATCAAGAAAACTAGTCATCAACAATAATTTTATGGCCACAAGAATTTTTCAATAGTACCTGCAGATATAGAGGAGAACCAATTCTTTGTTAAATTTACAAACTGATAAAAACTAAAGGTTCAAATTTACTAAAAAACTAAAGGTTAAAAATTTATAAAGTGAAATAATTTCAATTCTTTTGTTTTAAAAGAGATGCAAGACAAAAAATCTTGCAAACAAATTCTCACAAAATAGACATTTTTCCTCGTCCGGTGTGATAGAAATGACTGTAATTTTCCTAGTGTAGCAGGACATTGAAAGGTTCTAGTAATGAAAGTGATGATCAAGAAAACTAGTCATCAACAATAATTTTATGGCCACAGGAATTTTTCAATAGTACCTGCAGATATAGAGGAGAACCAATTCTTTGTTAAATTTACAAACTGATAAAAACTAAAGGTTCAAAAATTTACTATGATAAAGTGAAATAATTTTAATTCTTTTGTTTTAAAAGATGTACAACAAGGTACAAAAAATCTTGCAAACAAATTCTCACAAAATAGACATTTTTCCTCATCTTTGGCAAGTTTTGCCCTATTAGCGATTGTCATACAATCCAATTACAGAACACTATTCTTCAAGAGTTGGTATTCATTACATAATGATACTAAAGCACATACTTGTAGCCTATTGAGGCTTGGAATGATTAAAGACCCATATTGATCCCATAGCCTTGATCAATTACAAATCCATCCAATTTCAAGAAAAATCTTGGATTGATCAAACCTCCCCTTATATTTGATCCCACATCAAGAAAAGCGTCAATTTATTTAAACCATCTTTTATCTGATTCAACCTAAATAAATTGACTAAGAACTCCTTTTGAACCCATCCATCCTTAGGAAAGGCCTGGATTTATTAAAACCCCTTCTTGTCCACTCCAACCTCAACAAAAGTCCTTTCAGCTAATGACACTCCAAAATCAATTATATGTTTATTACTACAACTGGAATTTGTTATTGTCAGAAAATTAATTTGATGCTGTTTTCAAAAAGCAATGTGCAGCTTTTAAGAATCCAGGCAACAAATCAATTAGCATGATTGCCAGTCAGGAGGTGGCAATTACAGGACAACCTGTACTTCAGAGAACAATTCCAACAGCCCTTTGGAAAGGCAGCAAAGGGAATACAAATGGGACCATGCAGGGTTTGCAAGTTATGCGGAGAACACACTGTGGTAACAAAAACATCTCCTCTGCTGACAATCCCACTCCCGAAAGCTGAATTCAGAGATTCTGCTAGTGCGTGCTCTGTGCGTTAAATGCTCGCTGTGTCAAAGTGTTTATAACCCCCGTATAGAGAAGAAAAACTACAGATGATCATAACAAGTTAATTGGACTGCTCAAGTACATCACTCGCAGAATAGAGCAAAGGAGGCTCATACCAGATCTATACTGAACTTGGGAAAATTTACAGAAGTAAAAACACCTTCATCCATAATTTTGCAGAGTAAATATTGAAATCTACACCCACGACATAGAATAATTAAAGAAGTAACAAAAATATCCACACACAATATAGAGTAATATCTATAATAGAGTAGAGCATAGCCTCATTTCCAGATATCCATAACTGGTGGAAATGATGAAACTAGATTGGAAGAGGTAATTATGCATTTTGTAGAGTGAAAATTGAAATAAGTACCTAGAGAGTGGAGAGCGGTTGTTTTAACCTCCCCCTCATTCAGATTGTAACTGGTTGCAGTCCCCAACACAATGAGTGGAATCAGGGCTCCTATATTAATTTGAACACTTCCCTCTACAATTCCCATTACGTAATCATGGAGGCTACTCTGCAAGCATTCAAAGAGCCGACACTGGAGCTGTGTGGAACAAGAGATGCAATCGCCATAGTTTTGAGTGGCCTTGAATCGTTTCCATGGAGCGAGCTAATTCAATTGTCATATTTTAACTCTTGTACCCTTTAAACATTGGACAAAACCGTGCGTTCTCTTCTACAGATTGCAAATATAAAAATATTAGGATTAGAGTTGCTTGATACTTGAGTTCGAGACATGAGTTTTGCAGCCTTTGCAGTTAATATCTGCTTTCGCTCTGACACAAAGAAAATCCGATATTATTTGGAGAGATACGATATCATCTTCCGGTGACCCAAAACCTGTAAACCATTTCCTGTTTAGCAAGTAATCCACCTGTTGTTTCACGGCGTGAGACAGGTTTCAGGTGAAACCTCACTCTATATATAGCCTATCGGCTAAAATCGTTTTCTCAGATAACAAATAAGAAAAACTTGGCCCAAGCAACAAAAGCAAGAACTTATGATCTCCAACAAACATGGGTTTGCATCTGCAGTGCAAGATAGGGCTTTTGTGAAATTCCACACCATGCTTAACACAAGCAATTGAGAGCTGCAAAGATCAGTCAAATGACCTGTTTCTGCTTCACAAACTGGAGAATGGGGAAGCATGTATTGCAAAATAAGTTTATTTCAATAGCCATTAGATGGGCTTGTGTTTGATCTGATGCTGCTGGAATTGTCGTCTTTTGTCTTGTTCATAACTCCCCTACCAAAGTAATTAGCAATGACAGAAAACCCATCATTTGAATTCCGAACAAGCTGGAAAAATCGATCATGGTCTTTAGCATTCTGTTCTAAGCTCCTCTTCATTTCAAGCAATGTTTTGTTCTGGGGAGCACAAACAGGGCATTCCTTCTCATTGTCACCAAGACAACGTTGATGAAATGAATGCATGCACATAAAGTGAACCGCTGGAAGATCAAGAGTAAATGTACATCCAGTGCATTTGCTCAATTGGAAAATCCTTGCATTTGTACGGAGTTCCTGTACCTCTTTCCGCATAGCTGCAGTCTCTTCCTGCAGCACAAAATTTGATATGTCAGCTTTGTAAGGAAAAAAAGAATAAATGTATACATTGATATAACGAAGAGCAAAGCATTATTCTAAGGTCTGTACAACGATGGAAAAGGATGCTTGCCTAGAGCAAGGCTGCCTGAAAAATAGTTTACCTACAACATTGATGCAGGGGATCTCGAGCTTACTAATAAGGAAAGCAGTTATGGAAGAGCAACACTTTAACAAGAAAAACTGATATTACTAACCTGGGGTATTTCCACTATATAATTATCATCATTTAAATAGCAAGTTTGCTTTTACCTATTTTCATGTAAAGATTCACGTAGAAAGCACCAAGTCAAATTTTGGCTAACAAATATGTTCCTTCAATTGGAAAATAGAAAAGGCAAAAATTCAAGAGATTCATCATCATTGCCATGTAAAGAGATCCACTTTAACAAATCACTCGCACTCATCCACTACATAATAAAAATATTTATTAAATACTGCACTAGGGAAGCTCCTATTCCTTACAATCTGTTGGGTATTGAATATCCCAGCACCCAGATTGACCAACAATTGTGAGACAAGGCAGGCTTAAAAGCCATTACATGCACCAAAGGCTTTTCCAAATCAGAAACAGGCTGAGGGTGAAAAGGTCAAAAGCAGTAGATTGTCTATCAAACACCATTCCTCACCAATATCAACAAATGCTTAAGCCTTTGAGGTGCTTGTGTGCTTTGTGGCTCCCCTTGTATTTGACTATTTCATCAAAATACATAAGTTTAAGAGTCATTGAGAAATGACTAGTCACGGAAAATAGTCATCAAAGTAATGACGTGTATTAAAAATACATGGAAACTGAGAGATCAGTATCTTTCAGCAGTACTCAAAGCTTTCACTTTCAATATCCAGGACCAAAACTTATAGCTAAGAAAATTATATAGTCGCATCTTGTTGAACTATTATTATCTCGTCCTTATTAGAAATCCACGTCATTGAGGAAAGACATGTCCATTCAGCGGCTGTAACTCAAAGATGATGTTGGATAAAAGTTTACAACAAGAAAATTATTTTAAGCCCATGTTCAATAAATGAGTATTTTCTGCACATACTGTAGGTGTAAGATGTCCTAGAACCAAATATCATCAAGCTATACTTCTCCAGATAGTATCTCTAACTAAAGAAATGATGGTAATGGTGCCAGTAGAACAGTTGGACTGTTTGTCATAGTGAGGCCAAGCACAAACACAAGCAGAAACAACAAAATAGAGATGTATTGGTGCTAGGGAAAGATGGTATACCAAAATCCAATATTGAAATAAAAAGTATAGATCTTTCAAATACATTGATAGATCATTAGATGGATGATTGATTCTGAAAGACATTAAGGAAGTAAGCATTGATTCCAGCAGAATATAGATTGAAAATGTCAAATACAATAATTTGAGAGAATAACTCCCATAGATTTATCACTAAGTCAAGACATTGTCATAGGGGAAGATACTAAGTATGATATTTGTAATTATAAAATACTTACAGTATACTGCAATCAATTGCAGTACTGGGCAGACCATCACTGGAATAGGTGAAAGCAATCCAAGGCTTGGAATATAAAACCATTGTAGTTAAAATTAGAAGAGCCCAGTAAACAACAGATGTCTTAAGAGACAAAGTTGTTGGAGAAGAGCAAGCAATTTCAGGCAGTGGCTCCAACAGGAAGAATGAATATGAACTTGTATGAGGAAGAAATGTTCCATTTCATGAAAATTTGGTATGCAAGCTGAGACTTGCTACAATGGCAAATTGATGAAAATGAAATGATGAGACCTGCATACCTGGTTGAAGCTGAAAAATGCCAGTGAAACACAAACAAGACAACAAAGAATGAGTCAACCATTTTACATGATTGATAATGATACAGAAGAATATCCACATGCATATCAAAGTGATAATGAAGAGGAATGACTACTCTGCTTATGTTAGGAACTATAAACAGTGAAGCTGAACTCAACCTGCATTTGAACTCCCACAGGAACAAAGCATCCGATATGTAGGACCAACCATACATGAGATAAATTTGTACAGGTTAGAAGGTCCTAAAACAATTACAATGGGAACAGAATTAGACCTAGAACTGGCATAGCTGCTATACAGGTTTTTACTGAGCACAAAGAAGTGATCACGTGGACATATAAAGACTTTAAAGGAGTGTCACAAGTTAGCATGCGTTGACCTCATACAGCTCTGCCAGTTAGAGGATGACCATTAACAACTGTAATTGATAGAAGTTGGAACAAATTTTAAAACAGCCACTAGTGATTAGCTGTCACCAGTGGTGATTTCTCCTAAGAAAGAAACAAAAAATTTAGAGTGTCAACATTTTAGTAGTCTGAATGTTGCAGTAAAAAATAGTCCCATCTCAATACTGTTTACAGATACCGAACTCTAACCTTTCTTGTTTTTCTTTTCTTCTCTTTGCAAATTAATTAACATTAGCTAGATACATAATATTAACAAGCATGGAAATTCAGCCAGTTTGAATAGCTACCTGATACTTGTCAATTGATTTCCGATCTTCTTCCACAAGTTTGGATTCTTGTTCTAGCTTTCGTGCAACATATTCCTTAACAACAGAAAGTTTGAGACATGGGTTTTTAGCAAGAATCTGTAAAACAATAATTGGGGGCAAGAGATCATCCCTTTCAATATACACCAGCACTTCCTTAACTTCTTTTGAACAATCTTCTCCAAGCTCTCCAAAGTACTTGAGTACATCTTCCCACAAAGATGGATCTCCACCCCTGCTTGAATCACCCAACCTTTTACAACAAGCAATCAGACCTTCATGGTCTGAATCTTGCATATAACAAGATATAACTTCTTTATAAAGTTTCATTTTTTCATATAGAAATAACCGACCTTGCTTGAATTGATGCATTTCACAAAGAACAACTGCAAGATCTACATCGTAACTTGGATGATCCTCATGAGAAGGCCACGCACTCTTAAGCAAGGCTAATCCTTTGTTCAGTCTTTCTGTGCGCTCATCTGTTCCCATACGTGCCTGTCCATTTTCAATTACTCCTTTCCCTTTATTCCCAATGTTTGACAATGAAGTAACATTCCTTTTTGAGCCTTGTCCAGAAGTGTCCACACCCTGGACATTGAGTTTGGATAATGATGAGGTACAAAGATCATCAGACAAGTATAGCTCCAAAAGTGTGTTATGAATTTCAACATGAACAGGTGAATTCTTAACCTTATTGATGTATCTTTCTAGGAAAGTCATGAGATATAAAGGTTGGTCAATAAAAACATTTACAAAATCAATTGGTGAAGGCCATTTGCCAGGAAGGAGGTTAACAGAAGAGTCATTGGAAGCCGATTCATCATCACCAGTACAAAGCTTCATAAGAATAGCAATAGTCTCATCTGGTTTATGCTCAACAAGAATCTTTCCATATTCCTTCACTGTAACTGCAGCTTGAATTGATTCAAGGCTAGAGATGTACTGCAGAGCCTCATCATAACTGCCAAGATCCTCTAGTAGTATCTTTAAATACCACTCATGCTTCCCAGCTTTTCTCGCAACATACATTGCATGTTCATGATAGCCTGCTGCTCGACAAACTTTTACAGCTGTTTCCACATCAAATCGATGCTCACCTTCACCTTTAATGAACTCATCCAACTTTGCTACATCCTTAAGTTTGGTATAACAATTCAGAAGAAGGGTTGTATGGTCCTTAGAGGCCAAACCTTTCTCATGTAGTTTTTCCAAGTAACTAGTAAGATTATAAATGCGTTGGGCATCAAGAAACTTTTGAATGACATAAGAAGGTTCTAGCTGGCCTATTGTACGAATATATTGTGCCATGGCTTCATCATAGTCTTGTTTCCCATACAAGTGGTCTCCATATTTCCGCAACACTTCTGCTGTGGCTGCTGCATCTGCTTGTTGACTTTGGACAAGATTTATTGCAATGGTATATAAATTCTTTTTATAAAGCATATCCAGTTTACCTTCCATGTCCTTCTCTCCTATGCACAAGACTTTATGATCACTAGTTAGGAGGATAATATTGCCCCACTCACAAAGCATGTGGGATACTTCTCCAACTGGTAAACTATAGGCAATCAGACGATTTTTCAGGTCATATATGTTGAAAATGTTGCGATTTGTTCTCTGGTCTGCAATGACAGACAACAAGTATCCTCGAAACCATCCAAGTAACTGCTTGACCCCCTCAAAGGCCCAGCAAGGACCTCGCCCATCAACTTCATAAAAATATATGGCCTCAGTCCTCCCAATAACCAATTCCTGCTCAGAAAACAGAAAAACTAATCATGTTCAAATCTATTTACTAGCCAATGAAAATGGTTGGAAATGTAATAATTGCTTTAACTGCAATAAGAAGAGAAAAATGATTACAAGGAAGTCAATTGCTGAAAGTGAATGGAGTACCTGGTTGTCACTCATTGTCACACAATTACCTTCACAACCAATCTGATCTAAAACATGCATCCTGGGAGGCTGGTTATGCATGTCAAAGAGGCTCACTGATGTTGTTGTCACAACAAAAAGCTGAAGAGCTGAGCCATCGACTCGAAATCCTAGTCCTGTCACGGGAGATGCATCAACCTGAAGCTTCATGCGCACAATGCGTTCCCGAGCAACATCTCCTCTTATACAATAGATATGACCTGTTTCTAGTCCTATAGAGATCATTAATATTGGAGGCGCCTCTTCAAAAACTAGAAATGATGTAATCTGCAGGAGGTTGGAAGATAATATTTGAGGATTGAAAACCATGCCAGAGCAGTTACAAACAGTACACAAGCTTCACTGGAATTTTAAATTTTAACTAGCATTTCTAAATCATAAGGACATGCTGCCTTGTTAAACAAAAAATATCCATTGATGCTTGAATGAACAACAAAGTCCTATAACAGACAAATAATGTTAGGTAAATTCAAAAGAAAAGAAAAGCTTAAAGTGAAATAAAAAATACACCTTTGCTTCAGGAAATTGGCTGGTAAAAATTCGCACTATTTGTATGCAAGTGGGACCTGTGGTACTTGACCCCTCTGGCTCCATCTTATCCATATCAAAAAACTTAAGTGACATCACTGACAGTTGAGGTGATGTTGCTTCATCTTCACCTACAGTTACCAACATATTCCGTTGCTGCATGGTTCAAAAGAACAGACAAGAAACAATCTCAATGATTGGTCCTATTTAGAACTAGACATTTAAGCAATGCCATGATACAAGGAATTATAAATTAAGAGACTTGTTACATCCAAACAAGAAATTGCATATTGCATATGAAGATTATATAAAAAAATTAAAACATGCTTTTAAATAAAACATAGCCATTTGTTCGCCAAGACCAGCATAAATTCAGGAGTTGAATAAAACAAAGATTAAAAGTCACCACCATAGCAATTGGACACTATTCTGAACTAGCAATACCTGATAAGTTACATAAACTCACTTTAAGTCCTTATAACTAAAACTCAGGCATTCACCAAATATAAAAATTTATACAGTTTCTAACAGCTTCCACAATCTAGTACTTGTAAAAACAGAAACTTTGCTTCGGAAAATATCAGATTTTAACATTTTATGTAAGTAGACATTTTTGGCATATAAAAACATGAAAGTACTTTTAGTTATATCTAGCATCATTCAATAGAAGAAAAAATAAAACCCCATAGCCATACTTTAGATTCTCAGAAATTCACAAAAAGTGCCCAGAATGCAGAAGTGCTCCATGAGAAGGCACCCTTCTTGGTCAAATCTGTTAATGGGGCCACAAGCTATGAAAACCCTTTGACAAATCACTTATAGTAGTTGCAAAGTCCCACAAATCCCCTTAAATGTGAGAATGTCCTGGGTCTAGGCCACTCCCTTATTGCCTCGATCTTCTCCTCATCCACGCTAACCCCTTGGGCACTAATCTTATGCCCCAAATACAATATCTCAGTCAAGCCAAACTCACATTTGGATGCTTTGGCATAGAATGAACGTTGCTCTAGTATACCAAGTACCTCATTTATATGCTTCAAGTGATCCTCCCATGTCTTATTGTAGATCAAGATGTTGTCAAAGAAACCCAACACAAATTTCCTCAATTGTAAAATGAATACTTGATTCATGCATGACTAAAATGTGGTAGGTGCATTAGTCAACCCAAATGGCATGACCAAGAACTCATAATGCCCATAATGACACTTGAAAGTTGTTTTGTGCACATCCTCATCGCTAACCTTTATTTGGTGGTACCCTAACCATAAATCAATCTTGGAGAAGTACACTGCACCATGAAGCTCCTCTATCAACTCATTGATCATAGATATGGGGTAGCAAATTTTTATTGTCTTCTTGTTGAGGGCTCTATAATCAATGCACATCCTCATAGTGCCATTGTTTTCCTTGACCAACACCATGAAAGAAGCAAATGGGCTACAACTAGGTCGTATGTGTCCGATGTCCAACAACTCCTTAATTGTCTTCTCAACCTCCTCCTTGTACCTCCTAGGCTGAAGATAAGGAGTAGTGATGACGGGTTTTGCTCCTTCCTCAAGCTCAATCACATGCTGAAAGCCCCTTTCCGTCGGTAAACCTGGAGGAATTCTACAAAACACCTTACTATGTTTATCAAAGATGGATTTGAATGTCAACATGATAAAGACCTCTCATCCTTGGATGGACCCATATCTGTAATCAAACACTGCTACCCAAGCCACATGGTCCCTACAAAAAGTCCTCTCCATCCTTTTAGCTGAAACAACGATGGGAACCCCATTGGATAGGCCACGAAGGACTACCTCCTTCCCATCGGATTTGAATTTCAACTCCACAGTATGATAGTTCTGCATGTATTCACCAAGTGAGTGCAACCATTGCACTCCCAAGACCAAATATGTCTCACCAATGCCAATCGCATAGAAATCATCTCGCACCTTATGCCCTCCTAGAGTCAATTCCATCTGTTGAATCCTTCGGTTGCATGGAATAGTGAACCCATGAGCCACTGTAACATTAAATCCTTCAAAATCTTCTATTCTCAAACCCAATTTAGCCACCAAACCCTCATTGATGAAGTTGTGGGTTGCCCCACTACCAATCAAAATTGTCAACCTACGTCCCTATAAGACTCCTCTAACTCAAAGAGGGTGATATCCAGGTGCTCTTGAAAGTGTTGCAAGTGTGCCCCTTGAAGCATCTCCTCCTACCTTCTCCTCATGTTCAATCTCATCCAAGACAATCTCAAGTTTGAACTCCTCAACCTCTAAACCTTCATTGAATACTACCCCAACGTAGCGTACTTGTCCCTTTCCCAAGCATCTATGTCCTAGCTCCCATGGCTCTCTACATGTGAAGGACAACTTCTTCCTCCAAAGTTCATTCTTAGATTCTTCCATCTTGCTTGGCTTAGGAGATAGTGTCCTGTGCTACAGAAAATCCTTGTGGAAAAGTCTCCTATGTTGACTTGATGGTGCACTCTTGGAATAGGATTTGTTCTTTGTTGTGGTCTCCTCCAAACTCAAGGCCCTCTAAACAGTCTCCTATGTAGGTGTGGGCTCAAAATCCCTAACGAAGCCCGAGTGACTGTGATAGTCCTTCAATAAACAAAACATACGTCTCCTCTCTACAACATCAGGCACCATGACTAAAGCTCGTTGAAACTCTGCCACATAATCTTCCACTAAACCATGCTGCCTCAAATGTGTCAGCTCTCTCAAATGCATCTTCGGATCCTTCCTATCAAACCTATCTATGAGTCTCTGTGAAATCACCATATGTCACATCACTATGATGTCCCGGTGTGATTACCCCATGATGTCACCACTCATGTGTTGTACCATCCAAATGAAGAATAGTTTATTCAATAGCTTCATCTTCTATCATAGGGCTGAGTGAAAAATATGTGTCTAGTTTTTGGACCCAAACCCATGCAATGACCTTCCCCAAGCCATAAAAAGTTGGGAGAGTGAACTTACTCATCCTCTGCTGCAAATCTCTGTTAAATTGCTGCATAGGTTGTCTTCCTAATGATCCATTTCTAGCATTATAGAATTGTACGAATGGGATTTGATGTAAGAGACTAGGTGTCTCTCAACCAAACCTTGACTGAGAATACTGATTTTTTGTTTGTTTTGTATTTTTTGATTTTTTGATGGGTTTTTGCAATAAATGATAAATTGCGATTTTGCAAGGAAATGCTTGAAAAATTAAATAAAAATACTAGATGCGTAAATCTACAGAATACAGCTCAAATTCAATGCTAGATGATTTATTGACCTTCAGAATGAATACAACTGCTAGTTTCAGACATACAAATAAAAGACAGGCTATTTATTAAAGAACCTGGATAGGCTTGCGTTCGCTGTGAGAAAGCCTAAAATGGTACGGCTGAATGAGATAAACAATCCTCTGACCCTGAAATTAATGCTGAAGCTCCAAAAACCCTAGGCGCTCAAGATCCAATAAGCAGAAGCTGAGAAAGGAAGGCATTCTCCTGTGAAGAAAAGTACGGCCTTGCTGGTACAGAAGTACGGACCAGCAGCATTAATAAATCCGTACCACTCTAAAGATGAGCCAGAACCCCGTGAATGAATCTCTGATAGGTCGCCACAAGTAACTGATAAATAATCTCTGTAAGTTCTTCCTGAATCGATCCAATAAGCACAACTGCAACCTCTGTATGAAGTCACCAAGTTTGACAATCTTTAACTGGTATTTCACAGTCTCAGTATGCCAGATCTTGAAGAGGGAACATTCTCCAAAATCAATGTCTGCAGAAACCCTTGTTTTGCAAACCCAATGCTCAGAGAGAGAATAAGACAAATTGAATAATCATAACATAAGAGTTCGATTTGTCTTGGCAGTATATATATAACCTCTCAAAAATTCGACCCAAGCATCTTTTAATAATCATTTAAATAAATGATTAAATTCGCCCTTCTTAACTTAGGAAAAATATTTAATAAATGGCGTCCATCTTTTAATGAATAAATAATTATTCATTACAATAAACATTCCTCTTTATTATAAAGTATTAAAAATACTTTATAATATGCCATTAATCATTAATATTTAAATATATTAATAAAGTGACTTTATAACATAAAGTCAAAATATTAATTATTTAATAATCATTAAATGCTCCATTATTTTCCATCTGTCCATCAAACTGACAAACTGGGTCGACTCTGAGCTAACCAGCTGAACCAGGTGCCCTGCCCAAAATAGCAGCTTCCTCCTGCCTGACTTACTATAAATAGTAAGTATCTGAAAAACCTCTCTGAAAGATTCTGCGAAGGCCCAACCTGAATTAACTGAAGGAGTAATGTTCCCGAACACCAGATAACTGCCACAAATGATCACTCTACACACATCACAGTCCGACCCTCACTGAGGGATCAAAATGATGAGCTAACCACAATCTGACTAAGCCCGACTAGGATGGGGACATCACAATCCGCCCTCCCTGAAATTGCTTGTCCTCAAGCAATCTCAACTCTGGATGCTGTAAAATCTCCTCTGACTCCCATGTAGCATCCTCAACTGGCAAATCTCTCCACTTGATTAGATATTCCCTGATCGCAGCCTCAGAAGGTGTCTCTCTCATCTGAGGGATGGCCCTTTCGGTACTAGTATCAATTTCCCTTCATCATCAAGAGTTGTGGTGGAGAGGGGTGTCACATCTTGACAATGCCTTCTTCGGGTGAAATGTGTAAGAAACAAGTTGTGAACCACTGCTATCTGTTACGAGTCAACTCGCATGCAGCCTCACCCACTTTCGTCGATAACCGCGAAATGGACCATATTAGCAGGGTTTCAACTTCTACGCACCACTCTTCCAGCGAGTAAGATTGATGGTCTGGTACGCAACATAAGATACACCATATCATCCACATCAAAGGAACGCTCAACCCTCTTTTGATCAGCATATTGCGTTTGCTGATTCTATGCCCATTGGATGTTGTCTCTAAGAGACCTCAAAATGTCCTGCTGACTCTGCAACATATCTCCTGCACTCGGCACTCTGCTATCACTCAATATCAAATCCAAAAGGTTGGGCGCCTCGTACCCGTACAATGCCATGAAGGGCGTCATCTGTATCGTCATGTGGTGAGTAGAGTTATAACAATACTCACAGAGGTATATCCACCTCACCCAAGCTCTCTGCTGTCCAGCTATGTAATTGCGCAAATAACCTTCCACCCACTTATTGACAATTTCTGTCTGCCCATCTATCTCACGTGGATGGTAGGCGGTACACCGATTAATGAGTTAGGTCCCACAGAGCACGAACAACTCATGCCAAAAGTTGCTCATGGCCCGTATCTCTATTAAGCGACTATCGATGCAGAGGCAACCATGTAACCGAATACCTCTCACGAAGAAGAGCTCTACGGTTCGCGATCTTGTGAATGTAAGCCAATGTCGGGAAGAAGTGTGCATATTTGGTCAGGCTGATCAACCACTGCGTAAATGCAATCTTTACCTTGGGCTTTAAACCACATTGATAAAGTCCTTCGATAAACCTCCCACTTCCTGTCAGGTATCGGAAGTGGCTGAAGCAATCCAGTAGGATATGTGTGTTCCTGCTTGTTCTGCTGGCAAATAGAACACTCTCGAACATACTGAAGAACGTCAAATTTCAGCCCTTTCCAAGTAAACCGTTCCCGAACCAGCTTATATGTTTTGAAGTACCCGGGATGGCCCGCCATAGGAAGATCATGAAAGGCTCTCAGAACTGTATCCCTCAACTTGGAACCAGGAACCAGAAAAATCCGCCCCTTGTAAATGATCAAGTCATCTACAACAGTGTACCTACTATCCTGCTCTGTCCCATCAATAATGCTAGAAGCCTATGGGTTCTTAGCATACTCAGTAACGATCCGATGCCTCCAATACTCGGAGATCTATGCCATAGCATTCAACTGAGGTCTGCGAGACAAGGCGTCAGCTACAACATTCTGCTTCCCCTTAATGAAAGTAATATCAAAATCATATGATTGCAGTTTGCTGACCCATTTTTGCTGCCTCTCATTTAGGTCTCGCTGTCCAAGGAAGTGTTTCAGGCTATTGTGGTCTGTACGCACACTGAACTTGCTACCTACCAAGTATTGTCTGAACTTAGCCAAAGCATGCATAATGGCTAACATTTCCTTGTCGTAAATGTTGTAAAACCTCTCAAGACCCCTAAGCTTCCTGCTCTGAAAAGCAATAGGGTGCCTCTCCTGTATCAAAACAGCACCAATGCCCTCCCCTGAAGCATCGCAAAACAAATCAAATGACTTCGTAAAGTCAGGTAAGGCTAGCACTGTACACGAAGTCATGATCACCTTAAACCTGTCAAAGCACTCCTGCGCCTGTGGTGACCAAGTAAAAGCCCCTTTCTTTGTCAAATCAGTAAGGGGTGCGGCATGACGTGAGAACCCACTAACAAATCTCCTGTAAAAAGCACATAACCCAATGAATCCTCTAAGTTGCGTAAGGTTCTCTGGTACTGGCCACTCAACTATAGCCCAGACCTTTTCAGGGTCCATACTAACTCCCTTGACATTGATGATGTGTCCCAGATACAACAACTCCACCATGCCTAGCTCACACTTGGATTCCTTGGCATAAAAGGACTCCTCAGCCAAGATACCCAAAACTATATCCAAGTGAGCTAAATGCTCCTCCCATGACCTACTTTACACCAGGATGTCATTAAAGAAAACCAACACGAATCTCCGCAACTGAGAACTGAAGACCCTGTTCATGGTAGCCTGAAAGGTGGCAGGTGCATTGGTTAAACCGAAAGGCATAACCAAGAACTCGAAGTGACCGCGATGGCACCTGAAAGCGGTTTTCTCAATGTCCTACTCCCTCATCTGCATCTGGTGGTGCCCGGATCTCAAGTCAATCTTCGTAAAGAAGATAGCACCGTGCAACTCATCAATCAACTCATCGATGCGTGGTATCGAGTACCTGTTCTTAATTGTCCTCTTATTGAGCTGGTGGTAGTCTATGCACATCCGAAGTGATCCATCCTTCTTCTTCACCAATACAACCGATGAAGCAAAAGGTGACTTGCTAGGTCTAATATGCCCCATAGCCAATAACTCATTGATGGTCTTCTCTATCTCATCCTTGAGTCATTTCGGATGCCTGTAGGGTGTAATCATAATGGGCTTTGCGCCCTCCTCTAACTCAATAATATGCTCAGTGCCTCTATCTGGAGGTCTACCAGGTGGAATGTCGCTAAACACTTTGGAGTGTTTAGTCCTTAGTATCTGAATGTCTGGATGGTACTCACCCTTCTGCTGCTCCTGCTGTGCTGGCATTAACATACACTCTGCAGCCCAGTCAACCATATCATGACGAATGAGTCTCTCCATCCGCCTGTATGAAACCATCCTCAAATTACTGTCTTTAATGGCCTTGATGACATGAGGTTTCCCATTAACTTTGAACTTCATCTCCATGTCTCATAGATTGAGTGTGAACTCACCCAAATCGTGAAGCCATGCCATCCCTAACACCACATCAGTATCTCCCATATTAACAACATACAATTCAGTCTTGAACTCATAGTTGTTCAACAGCATCGGAAGATCAGTAATCTTTCTGTCACATTTGAGGGTGTACCCATCAGCCACCTTGACTTGAATACCCTCAAACTCCTCTGTCTGTATACCACGTTTCTCTACCAACCGTGCATCAATGAAATTATGAGTGGCACCAGTGTCGAGTAGAGTGATTACCTTCTGACCTGCTAGGAGCCCGCGAAGTCTAAACAACCCATCTCTCTAAAGGCTAGTCAAATGTGCCTCCTGTAGCTTCCTTCCTCCTTCGTTTTCACCCTCATTTTCAGACCTATCATCATTTGAATGCTCAGAATCAGCTTGCTGGTCTGACAGATCAGATTGCTCTTCTCCCTCATAAAACCATTCCATCTTATTGTTTTTAACCTTGGGACGAAGCGGGCATACATGTTTTTCATCATAGGGTGCCTTGCACCAAAAACACAATTTTTTCTTCCGTAGATCATTCAGTGTTTCTCTGTCAAAGGGTGGTGCATTTTGTCTCTTAGGATCGGGTGGATCCTTCTTCCTGTCAAAGGGCCTATTCCTGTCAAAAGACCTATTAGGCCTCGTGTAGGGTGTCGAGCCTGAAGTGAACTTGCTGCGAGGTGTTGCAAGCTCCATGTTACGTGCCTTCCTCATGGCCTCCTGAAGAGTAGGAGGATCAAATGCCTTGACCCAACCTCTCATAGGCTCCATCAAACCCTCGACAAAGAGAATGACAAGTCTCTGTTCTAAAATGCTTGTCACTATGACTGCAACCTTCTGAAACTCACTGACAGAAGCATCCAAACTACCTGTCTGTCTGAGCTGAGCTAGCTCTCTGAAGTAGAGTTCCGGATCTTTCTTATCAAAACGCTCTATGAGCCTGTTGGTGAACTCCTGGTACGTAGTGACTGCATGATGGCCAAGTGTGTACATGCCATGATGCCACCAATCATGCGCCAATCCATCAAGATGCAAAGTAGCAAACTTAATGGCCTCGTCCTCCTGCATAGGTCTCAGTGATAGATAATTGTCCAACTTCTAGACCCAAGACCTCGCTGACGTCTTATCAGAACCATCAAAGTATGGCAAGGTGATTTTACTAACTGCATACTGCAAATCCCTGTTCACCTGTGGCTGTGGCTGCTGGTGCTGAGGAGCTCTACGATCAAATCTACCTCCCCCTCTAGGTTTATGAACATCCATAAACTCATGAAAAGACAACGCCTGTCTGATCTCAGGTGCTAATGATAGATACTCACCGTGAAACCTAGTCACATCCGCTACTGACATGCCATTATGTGGCTGGAACTCCTGATGATGCCCCTGTTGCTCTGCCTCCGGAGTCGAAGGTGGGGTCTCTCTGGATATGAATGTAGGTGTCCAGGCCTACGCTCATGATAGATCGGTGATGGCTGTCGTGGTGCTGATGCCAAAGGTTGATCCACTCCTGCAGTCCTGCTTGACTGTCCTATCTGGATATAGTGTGGCTGGGATGGAGTATACTGTCTAATAGTGCCCATCAACTGGGACATCATGTCCATCATATTATCGTGCCTACATCTGAACTCCTCATCAGTAATGTCGCCCTCTGCATGTGCTTACCCTGAATCCCTAAGTGTCTCTGCAGGGATCTCACGGTCTACCATCAGTGTTGTGACACTGTTCTCACTGCTGTTGGAGCTAGATCTGTGAATACCCAATACTCCTGATATTGTCTCACCTTCAGGAATAGGTGGACCTGTCCAATCCTCAACTCTGCCTGTTCCTATACCCTTAGTATAGTGAATGATGTCTCTACTCATGAAAAAGCATCCAAAAAGCACTCTGTTTACTGAAAAAGCAACTGAAAAAGCACAGGATGGCAGGAAAACTGTGCTCTGATACCACTGTAAGAGACCAGGCGTCTCTCAACCCAAACCTCTGACTGAGAATACTGATTTTTTGTTTGTTTTGTATTTTTTTGATTTTTTGATGGGTTTTTGCAATAAATGATAAATTGCGATTTTGCAAGGAAATGCTTGAAAAATTAAATAAAAATACTAGATGCGTAAATCTACAGAATACAACTCAAATTCCAATGCTAGATGATTTATTGACCTTCCAGAATGAATACAACTGCTAGTTTCAAACATACAAATAAAAGGCACACTTTATTAAAGAACCTGGAGAGGCTTGCAGTCGCTTGTGAGAAAGCTCAAAATGGTACGGCTGAATAAGATAAACAATCCTCTAACCCTGAGATTAATGTTGATGCTCCAAAAACCCTAGGCGCTCAAGATCCAATAAGCAGAAGCTAAGAAAGGAAGGCGTATTCTCCTGTGAAGAAAAGTACGGCCTTGCTGGTACAAAAGTACGGCCCCAGCCAGCAGCATTAAATATGGTACGGCCTCAAGAATAAAGTGCCAGAACTCTATGCAATGATCTCTGATAGGTCGCCACAAGTAACTGATAAATAATCTCTGTAAGTTCTTCCTGAATTGATCCAATAAGCACAACTGCAACCTACTGTGTAAGTCACCAAGTTTGACAATCTTCAACTGGTATTTCACAGTCTCAGTATGTCAGATCTTGAAGAGGGAACGTTCTCCAAAATCAATGTCTGCAGAAACCCTTGTTTTGCAAACCCCAATGCTCAGAGAGAGAATAAGACAAATTGAATAATCATAACATAAGAGTTTGATTTGTCTTGGCAGTATATATATAACCTCTCAAAAATTCGACCCAAGCATCTTTTAATAATCATTTAAATAAATGATTAAATTCGCCCTTCTTAACTTAGGAAAAATATTAAATAAATGGCGTCCATCTTTTAATGAATAAATAATTATTCATTACAATAAATATTCCTCTTTATTATAAAGTATTAAAAATACTTTATAATATGCCATTAATCATTAATATTTAAATATATTAATAAAGTGACTTTATAACATAAAGTCAAAATATTAATTATTTAATAATCATTAAATGCTCCATTATTTTCCATCTGTCCATCAAACTGACAAACTGGGTCGACTCTGAGCTAACCAGCTGAACCAGGTGCCCTGCCCAAAATAGCAGCTTCCGCCTGCCTGACTTACTATAAATAGTAAGTATCTGAAAAACCTCTCCGAAGGACTCTGAAGGCCCAACCTGAATCAACTGAAAGAGTAATGTTCCCGAACACCGGATAACTGCCACAAATGATCCTCTACACACATCTGTCAGCCTACGAGGATCAGAATGATAGGCTAACCACAATCAAGCTGAACTGACTAGGAAGGGGACATCATTTTATGTCTAACATCCAGATCAAGTCTTGAATATGCATCTATGCAAACATTAAAATCATTTTCTGTTGGATTCAAATCTTCCTCTTCTTGTGTCAAATCAACTCTAGGCAAGAATGTAGGTTGTTTGGGTCTGGGTGTTGATCCAGTTGGAGCCCTAATATTATGTATATGATTTTCAAACCCATTCTAATTTGAATTACTACCTTCTACTCCATTATTGTGTGCAGATCTGATGGAATTGCTAGAATTATCCATGTTCTACAGCATTTGGAGGAGTATTTGTGTTGTTTGCTTCTACTATTTTGCCATTGGTTACTGCCTTTGTGCTCTTGTTGTTGTACATGCATGAAAGCTCTCCATTCCTCATCCCAATCTGACATTTTCTTACCTCTGCCTCTGATTCCAGACCCTAACTGCTATGACTCAGCTTCTAGTTTTCTTCTCTCCCTCTAAGGCCCATTGATCCCTCTGGCTCAGCTACATACACAAAACACACCCAGCAAGCTGGCAAATCTACTAGCTCTCATACCAATGTAAAATACCTAGGGTTTTATTAGTCGTTTCAACAACTGCAGATTACTAGTTTATTGTTAAAACTAACATCATAACCAATAAATTAATAACAGCAATAGTTCATTATACTTCAATGAACTAGCAATATGTGCAAATAAGGTTGTAGACACAGCAAAGTATAGTGATAGAATATCTTACAGGAAATCAATATGATTCGCAACTGCTTCTAGTAAAGACTTAAACATGGTTTGTTACAGTTCTTACAACTCGCTGATATACAACCACTTAGGTAGGTAAAATAACAGTAGAAGTCCTGCTAGCTGGATGAGATCAGACTAGGGTTTAATGAGATACCCAGCAATCTGAAAATAGAAGCTTCTTGAGTGATCTGATCACTGGCAGAGTTGTTTGCAGAGTTAATTCTTGAAAGCTAGTCTCTTGTGGTTGCTTAATGGTTGTTGCTCTCCTTTCAAAGTTCCCAGTTGGGCACATTAGGGGTAAAACACCTGATTTGCCACCAGAACTGCCAAATCACTTGGGACTGCACCTCTCAGAAATGAGTGATATCTATCTTGTGTGGCAAAAATGGTGAATGCAATGTTGGTTATGGTTCCCCCACGGTTTCAATGCTGATTCCAGGCACTGGGTGATCTGAGATGAATCTGCCACACTCTATTCCTCTCAATCTTCCACTCGCTGTCTACAGATGGCTGATCCTTGTGTGTTGGTTAAGGCTGTAGGTATAGCTATGTGTTCCAAGTGTGGCACTCAGGTGTTTGAATGAAAATCCACAGATTCGTCCTACACCAGACATAGCAAACAGTATTTCAGACCTGCAGCTCCTTGAAACTTAAAGAAATTGCTCATAAAATCAGAAAGATTGGGTTTCGTCTACCTCTCCCCCAAGTCACTGAGGCTTTCATCTCAATGAACAGTCAAAGCCAAAGCACAAATTTTACCATAATCCAATGTCTTGGAAGTCAGGCCCACAAGCAAGTTAAATACTGATTTACAAATAGGTCACCAGGACCCAAACAGCCCACCCATAAATTCAAATTTGAATTTATATTTGTATTTTTTAAATTAATATTAAATATTAATAAACGTAATATTTAATATTTTATATATAATATATATAGCATTTAGAAACACTTTTTATAATAATAGGTCGCCTTTTTAGATGGAGGGGACATGATAACTTCACAGATCACCCAATGTATCACCGTCAGAAGAAGCTTCTCAATGAGCTTGGTAATCCTTGTGAGCAACTCACACTTGGTGGTTTGGAGCAGACTCGTAACATTATGTTCTTTCTCCTAGAAGCTCTCACGAGGATGTCTCTTCCCAAACCCCTCCAAATCAACACTTCTTGGCCAAAGATCATCCACCTCAAGAGTGACACTCTCCAACAAATGCTGCTTCAGTTAACAATAATGAACTGGTTCATTAGTCAAAGGCAAAGACAGAAAACATGAAGGAAGGAATACACAGAACCACAGTATCCCCAAGGAGTGAAGTGATGCACTCAATAAGCACCAATTCTTATTCACCCCCCAACTTCTGGCACATATTGGACTGAGGTAAAGAAAAAGAAGGTTCCATCTCAGAAGAACAATAAACATCAGATTGTTTTAAGGTCATCAAACAAAAATAACTATGGTAAGAATTAGAAGAGTTTTGTCAATCTGCCATCTCCCTGTTTAGTGGGTTCATGCCTACTTAGGATTAGAAACTAAGAAATGTCATTTTCAAATGGTTATGCACCTGTTTTTATGGGTATA
>VDFB02193274.1:41059-69887 GCA_007258455.2 Sequoia sempervirens
TAGGATTAGGATGAGGGTTAGGGTTAGGGTTAGGATTAGGGTTAGGGTTAGGGTTTAATTAGGTTAAGATTAGGATTCAGGTTAGGATTAGGGTTAGGGTTAGGGTTAGGGTTAGGATTAGGGTTAGGGTTAGGATTAGGATTAGGAATAGGGTTAGGGTTTAATTAGGTTAGGATTAGGGTTAGGTTAGGATTAGGGTTAACATCATGAATAGGATTATCATCACAAATAGTGTTAGGGTTAGTATTAAAAAATAATTAAATTAATATAATATAATATATTAATTTAATTTAATTAATAATATTCAAATTTATTTTTAATTAAAGTTTAATATTATTAATTGATTTAATTAAACCCTAACCTTAATTGAATCCTAATCTTAATTGATCCCTAGCCCTAACACTATCCCTAATTTAGGGTTAGCATTTAATTAGGGTTAGGTTTATTAATTTTGTTTAAGGTGAGGGTTAGGGTTAGGATTAGGGTTAGGGTTTAATTAGGGTCAAGGTTACGGTTAGGTTAGGATTAGGGTTATCATCACAAATAGGATTATCATCACGAATAAGATTATCATCACAAATAGGATTAGGGTTAGGATTAAAAAATAGTTAAATTAATAATAATATTCAAATTTATTTTTAATTAAAGTTTATTATTATTAATTAATTTAATTGAACCTTAACCCTAATTGAATCCTAATCTTAATTGATCCCTAACCCTAACACTATCCTTAATTTAACCCTAACCCTAATTGTAACCTTTATTTAACCACAATCACCCTAACCCTAACTCCAAACTTCATCTCAGAACACTAATTGAATTGTAACCCTTATTAAATCCTAATCTTAATCATAACCTAATTCTAAACAATAATCAATAGATAAATAATAATAATAACGTTATAATATAAATAATTTTTTATTTTTACCTAAAAGTAATATGTTAATGTAATTCTTAATTACAATGGATTTTTAAAGATTTAGAAAAGGTAGTTTTAAATATATTACTTTAAAACTTATTTTTAAACCCTAACTATAGCTCTGACCCTAGAACCCTAAACCTTAACCTAACCCTAACCCTAACCCTAATCCTAACCCTAATCCTAACCATTACCCTAACCCTAACCCTAACCCTAACCCTAACCCTAAACCGTAAACCCTAAACCCTAAACCCTAAACCCTAAATTCTAACCCTAACCCTAATCCTAACCCTAACCCTAACCCTAATACTAGCCCTAATTAAACCCTAACCCTAATCCTAATCCTAATCTTAATTTAATTAAACTCTAATGCTAATCCTAACCCTAATCGTAACCCTAACCCTAATCCTATTCCTAACCCTAATTCTAACCCTAACCCTAAACAAAATTAATAAACCTTAACCCTATTCCTAACCTTAACCCTAACCTTAACCCTAATCCTAACTCTAACCCTAACCCTAACCCTAATCCTAACTCTAACCCTAACCCTAATCCTACCTTAACCCTAACCCTAATCCTAATATGAAACTTAAGCCTAACCCTAACCCTAACCCTAATCCTAACCCTAACCCTAATCCTAATCCTAATCCTAATCCTAATCCTAATCCTAATCCTAATCTGAAACTTAAGCCTAACCCTAATCCTAATCCTAACCCTAACCCTAACCCTAACCCTAACCCTAATCCAAAACTTAAGCCTAAGCCTAACCCTAATCCTAATCCTAAACCCAAGGCTAATATTAATGTTATGAGATTTCCACAATCCATAATGTTTACAATTTTCTGCTTCTGGATTTTGATTGTGTTTGAATTTTTGCATCAACGTTTCGGATCACACTCTGTGATCCATCATAGAATGAAAGAGTGCATGAGGAGATGAATAATGGTAAGTTGCAGACCCAGTTAGCTTAAAAAGAAGAAAGGAGAGACGTAGAGGAGGGAAAGGTACACTCATCCCAAGGACAAAGAGTAAAAGACTCATAAGTTAATTGGAAAAAGAGAGTCAACCCATAAGATGAAAAAAGAAAGAAAAATACAATAAAGAAGCTAAAAAATTAATAATGAAATGCTTATTAAATAAACCTTGAAAAGAGCAATTAAGAACTAAAGGCTACAAACTAAAGACCAAGAGAAGAAACAACCCAAGAAAATTTTGAGAAAGAAGACAAGAATCACAAAAACGAAAGAACAAGGATAACAAAAAGGGGTTAGGAAAAGCTTTACTAAATTGGCCAAAGCCACCAAAGAAAAAATTATTAAATATAAAAACCAAAGAAATAAAGGGAAGCAAAAAAAAAATGCATAAAAGCCAACAATACACAAATATCAAATGAAACAAATATATGAAGATAATTATATGCATGTATATAAATGAACTAAAAAAGGTTTCAAAAATAAAGATTATGCATGTAAAAATATATTCATACAGTATATATGTTTTTTTGAAAGTGTAATATATATGCATAAATATATATAATGAAGGAAAATGAATATATATATACATATGAATTTAAAAAGAGTCAAAAACTAATTATATATATATGAATTTAAATATATATGAAATTAAATATATGTGGGAATATAAATATGAATTTATATATATAAAAATATAAAAGAATTTAAATATGAATAAATATGCACGAATATAAATATATGTATTATAAAAATACAATACTATAATTATAAGAATGCGCATGCCAGAATGCAAATAAAATAAAATAAAATATAGAAACAACACAACATAATAAGCTAGCAAAGCATATAAATTAATGACAAAAGTTATAAATATGTTCGAGAGATATCCTTCTCGAGAAGGATATGCTAACCCTAACCCTAATCCTAATCCCAAACCTAACCCTAACCCTCACCCTAATCCTAACCCTAACCCTAACCCTAACCCTAACCCTAATCCTAATCCTAACCCTAACCCTAACCCTCACCCTCACCCTCACCCTCACCCTAATCCTAACCCTAACCCTAACCCTAACCCTAATCCTAACCTAATTAAACCCTAACCCTAATCCTAACTGTAACCCTAACCCTAATTTCTTAATATGGTTAAAGTTAGATCATATAATTTGATTATCTCTCTTATCTAAATTTGGGTTGAATTATTTTTCCTTTATTTTTAATTGCATATATTTTTTTGTTTATTAGATTTTATTTTATGAATATATGCAAATATACTTTTACTTCTACTTGAATATTAGATCAATCTCACATATATAAGTATGATTCAACCTCAAAATTTTAAAATAATATTAAGTTTTACCCACTTTAGTTTATCATTTATGTTATTTGAATTAAAATATTTTAAATCATGCTCTTAATTCATTCTAAAAATGAAAAATAAATTGATATATATTTTTTTATTAAATACATTTTAACTTATTTTCTTGGATTGTATAAATATCTTTCTTTTTTATTTTTTATTATTTATGAATATCACAAATATAAATATGAAGCCTCAAAATTTTAAAATAATATTCAAGTTTTACCCACTTCAATTTATCATTTATATTATTTTCAAATTAAAACATTTTAAATCATATACTCTTAATTCATTCTAAAAAAGAAAAAACAAATGAATATGTAATTTTCTATTAAATACATTTAAACTTATTTTCTTCGATTGTATAAATATCTTTCTTTTTTAATTTTCATTATTTAATTAATCTATCTAAATTTTCCTAAAATTTACATTATAATTTTTCAAAAATCTTTGTGATTTATCTTTCTTTTTTTGTTTTAACAAATCTCTTTCATAATTGTATAAATATCTTTCTTTTTTAATTTTCATTATTTAATTAATCTATCTAAATTTTCCTAAAAGTTACATTATAATTTTATAAAAATCTTTGTGATTTATCTTTGATTTTTTTTTAACAAATCTCTTTGGTTTGATTTTTTTTGTTTCATCTAATCTCTGACTTTTTTTATAAATTCATCATGATAATTATAAAGGTATCATCCTAGTTCCTACCTTAAAATTAATGATATCCATTAGATACACATAAAAAGAAGTTTCTAAAATTTAAAAGGTTAAGTATGAAAGAACTTTTCTCAAAAAGAAGTTTCTAAAATTTAGAAATATAGAAATATATTTTATTATGCAATAGTAAAATTAAGGAAAAAAAATTCATACTTAAGTTTCTAAATTCTACAAACTGTTTTTTTAGAACAGTTTTTAAATTTTAGAAACTTCTTTTTATTTCTAATGGATATCAAAAAGATCTTGGATTAAAGATTCTTTTTATAGAGATAATAACCTAGCTTGAATAAAATGCATTATAATAAAAGACTTAAAAAATTGATTCATTAATTTTAAGGTAGGATGATACCTTTATAATTATCATGATGAATTTATAAATGAAATATATTTAATTTATTTATTTGGTCTTCTCATCTTTTTTTTTTTTAAATTGCTATACTTATTTGATCTTTTATTTATATTGGGAGTACTTAGTATGCTCGTTTATCTTTAGGAGGGTGCAAACAAGCACATGTATTGTGTACACAGGGATATTCAGCCACAGAACAAACATTCTTCCTGATGACAACTTCAATTCAAAAGAACAATACAATATTTTTGGTTTCCTAAGGATATAGTTCTACAAAACCTCTTAAATGGAGGTTAAGCCCAATAGATGAAGTACAGCTAGAAGTTTGTTTATTTAATTCTAAGAAATTAACCATATTATATTTATCCACCTAACTTCATATTAAGATGGAGAGCAGGGACTGGTCTCCACTATTTGAATTCAACATTCTGTCACAGATCTAGGCAACAACCATTGATTTACACTTATGCCAAGTACACACAATCCTAGTATCTACTATTGGTAAAAACCATAGAAATAATAAGAAAATTATAGAGCAAACCATTGAATAGTCCAAACAGTAAGAAGCAACATAATGAGCAGGGCATTTGAAGCCTGGAGGAGTCTTTCCACAAGAAATAATAAGCTCCAGTGCTACCGGAAGAAGTATACTGAGGTTGAGAAGCTTAGCCTGATTGTTGCACACAAACACAGCACTTCCTCCAATGCCAAAACTCCTTCAATCACAGGGCAACACTGGTTTACAATTGGGTTTCCAATGCCTACATGCACAAGGCCATTAAGCACATCAACACGGGAGAGAGGTTTATGGGAGCATCAAATGCAGTAGCACCAACGTCCGCCATTCCAACACCCATATAACACGAGGGATAATATGTTTTTCAGGCCAGTGATCGGAGCCATAATGCGGACAGTACTGAGGAGTATATTACAATTTTTCATGAATCCAGGTGGAGGAGGAAACAAATGGGGTTTTTTTGGAGGGCTTCAATAGTTTTGTGGCTTTCTCTGATGTTGTTGGATCTCTGTTTGGCTTTGGATTCTTTTAAATCTTTATGAGTGTGGCAGGTGCATTATTTTGTGATTGGAAAAATGAGATATATCTTATTTCATCCTCAGTGAGCACACAATCTTCTTCTCTGCAACACTCCGCTCTTCCTCTGTGTCTTCTAGAATGTGCATCCTGTGCATCAAAGGAGAGCCAACGGAATCATTTGCAGAGCGAAGTCCTCTGGTGCTCTTTCTTCTTCATTGCAGCTTAGCCTTCATTTTCTCTTTCCCATTACATGCCAAGAACTAAAACAAATCAAACAAAAAACAAAATAAGAGAAGAAAATATTAGAAGGAACAATCTTGTATCTTACACGATATCAATGAAGATAATATATAGAAAATCAATAGAAAAAACACAGAATAAATACACTGACAACACCTGCTTGAATACAAAGAAAGTGCTTTCTATACAGATCTGCAAAAAGAGAAAATAAGATACGATCATGTTCAAAATATATTTCTAATTTACTCATAGAATATTAAAACTACTACATTGCAGAAACGAAATACAAGGTGAATATATAATTACATTAACAGTTGATCACCGAGACCAAGAAGATGGAATTGGAGGTTTTATCATCGAGAGAAATGTACCGTTCGATATGCTGCATTCAACCGACGACCCTCTTCTATTTAGCGAGTACAGACCCTTCCACTTCCATCTCTTCAACTGCCCACTACTCCCACCGTTTTTGTAACGGTACAACTTCTTTTTTTATGTACACGGGTCTTTGGAGCCCTATACGACTGTAGAACGCCTCTCCGCATAATTAAAATCATGTCATTATTATAATATTTAATTAAATTCATATTATGTGTATCATTATATTTAATTAAAATCATATTATTAACTAGCACTTGCACCAGAAGGGGTGCAAGGGTTACGCTGATAGAAAAGTATATGTGATTTAACATGCTTAAGAGGCATATTCTTTATTTTTCTTTAAGAACTAAAGTTCAAAATATAAAAAACATATAGAGAACACCTTTGGCATGTTTTGCATACTGAGGAGAAGGAAACCTAAAACCTTGTTCAATCTAGTTTATATCATTTAAACCTTCATTCTATGAAAAAAATCCCCTATATGTGTAAAAATAGATGGAAAAATCCCTTAAATATTCCATTTATTTTATATTTTCTTCTTTTGGTGTATTTTATAAAACATATATCACACCTTGTTATGCTTCCATATTCTCCATAATGTTGACCATGATAGCTACAAATATAGGTAATGGAATATGTTGGTAAGGTAATATTATGAGCATCCATCCTCAATCAATAAAATCAACAAACAAACTATTAACTAAATTGCTAGAAAATTAAAACCTAAACACAATCAAACCCAACTAGTAGGAATTACAAATAAATTATACAATTGTGCCACATTCTTGAATAAGTGATAAGAGCAATTATATGGCATTCATGACCTGCCATTGTCCATAGCTTTATGAAATAGAACAAATGAATAATAGAAATTGTTGAGCTATAGTTTTTCTCAAGAGAAATATATACCATTGCAATAATAGGCTTGTCTATGAGTTATCATATACAATTAGCTTACCTTAACCTGCTAAAAATGTTGATTTGTGTCAACAATTCTGGAACTTGCAAACCCAAATCAAAATGATCCAATGAGAATGACCAATGAACATGTTAATCATATTGGCAAGCCTTTCGCAGTAACTTGATGGGATTTAATGTCTTTGGACCCTATACAAAATTATAGTGGATGTCCTTTTAGAACTCGGGCTTAACTAGTTTACTCAATACATAATCCCTCGATCATATGTCAATTATGAGTTCCAAAGAAATGTCACCATCTGCATCAAATTACTCAAGCTCCCACTTGTTTCATATAGAGAAATCTTCTTCCCTTCAACCATTATGGACATAGTGTGCTAGCTCTTTCTTGACTAATAGTACTCTTACAACTACATCCACATTGAAAAAATTATTTGTCAATCTTCTAGACTTAATGTTTGATAGACAAGGCTACTACTTCTAAACATACACATCACCTAGTGGATTTGGATGCAAGTAAGACCCCATAAAAATAATACTAATGTCATTGCATAAGCATGAACTATAACCTTGATTTGGTCACTACAAAGAACAAAAAAATCTTAAAACAAACTAGATACAATTTTAAGAAAAAATATACTCTCTCCAAAAGTATGGGTAAAAATGGTAGCAAAAATTGAAGAAAACGTGTTGCACATAAGTGATACCAACTCATTTTTACCTATTTGTAGTCTACCCTCTTAATGTGTTGCAATTGAACTCCATGGGCTACTACTAGCAAATATAAAACTTTACCCAAACCCAACATCTTAGGAGGAACCCAGGAGACAAGAGATATCAATTTCTTTGCATTGCAATCACCTGATGTGGTTAATTTATTTGTGGATACAAAAAACACAATAATTATCCAGAGTCTTTGGATAACTCCTAATGTAAGGAAAATCCAAGCTAAATGGATCTCCATGAAGCACGTTGGCCTAGCTAGACCTTTAAAAGTTATCTTAGAGAAAATGAGATTTGGAGTTCTAATATAGCATGGAAAGAATGAAATTGAAAATATCAAAAACTAAATGCAGCAATTTTGTGCTCACCTAGCCCATGGCAGTAGGTAATAAGTTGTAGATCAGATCCATGGAGGTAGAATCTACATGAATTCTAAAAAAGGTTGTTGGATTGTAAACACTCACTTTCAGATTGCAAGATACCATCTTCATGGATACACTTGTTTCATCAGCCCCCATTCCCATATAAAAGTTATCGAAAACTATGCTCTACAAATAAAAGAAATTAAAGAATTCCACTTGTCAAAAACCAAAAAATAGTCTAAAGAAGTGTACCTACTTATTTAAATTGTAAGTGTCTGGTTATAAAAATAAAAAAAATTGAGTACAAATGTACAAGGTTTGAATGAAAGCATAGACCTTAATTGAGACCTGGGGCTTGAAAGGGTAGTTGGCACACCTCAAAGCAAGAGAAAACAAAACAAAGAGAAAGGAATTTATCATAGAAGGAACAAAATGACATAACATTGGCATGACATCCCCTTTTTTTAGCCATAGACATCATCATCATAGGAGCAATCCTCTTCAATGACATTACATTGAAGCCACCCTTTGGCATTGGGCTTCCCCTAGGATTAACTTTGTGACCTCCCAAGGTTTCTAGGTTGCCAAAAAAATTGTTGGCGTATGTGTGCAAGTGGTTCATTTTTATAATCTATTATGATGAACAAAATTCAATTTATTTGATTTTCCTATATGATATAGTGATAAAGATGAAATGTTGTGTTCAATAAGAGATGTTGCTATGATTAGAATGGAAAGAATGTTGTCACATCCTCTATATGCATTTAATCAAGTATATTCAATGTATTATTAGACTAATAATGCTTAAAGCCCAATTGGATGAACCTAATAACAATTTTTTATTTATTTTTAATTAATGAAGATTTATAGTGGCTACATTCCACCCTAAGTGCTAGAGAACTCGCAACCCAAAACTTGTTGGAATATATTTTAAAGAAGAAAACACCCCATGCCACATGTTCTCTAGCCCCTATTACAGGTGGTATATGCCTAAGTTTAATAAACTAGAGTTTCTTTAGAACACAATCATAGAGAAATAGTTTTTTGGCCATCTTATTTTCTTGTTATTTTCCTAATACCATACTAGGTTGTTAGACTATAATTATACATTTTCATATGCTAATAGGGTTTCTATTTTTTCTTCTTTTATTTGATAGGTACATGTGAGGGTGAATACATTCATATATATGTAATTTGTTTTCCTTTTCTTTTCTAAGAAAAGATCTATCAAAGCCAAGGTCGTCCTGCTCTCTTCCATTCTCTTCTAGCTACTCATCATTGTGCATTCTAATCATCTCTTGGTAAACTATGTACAGGAAGCATAGCAAATTTTTAGATAAAATTTCTAACAAAAACTATTTGTTTAAAGACATTTTGTTAATAAATAAAATTTTCTTTCTATAGTACTATTTGAATTTTGTATCTTCATAGCAAGATTATTAGATTTCATGAATACAAATCTCATAGCAAAAAGAAAAATGTTACAACAATATTTCATATACAAGCCCATATCCCAGAATAATTACAACACTTTTTATCTTGTATTTCAAAATTTCCATTTACATATATTTTTTGAAGAATAAGCTCTACACGGTTCATAACACCAAAATTATTTCCTAACTAACAGCATAAAATTACATCATAGTGATACATTAGCTAAATTTACAATTCTAACCAAGTCTGCTAGTAATAACTAAACAGTAAACTTCTCTCCCCGATAATCATAAATATAAGAGAGTGGTGAATTTTTCTAAGGCTTCGACGAAGGATAACAATTATGTTTACCATTCTTACAGAGCAATATTGAAATTAGTTCTATATCATGGACAACGACATACTAGAGTGAGCCAATACTACTATAATCTGTTTATGGCTGAGGGCATGATACTGCACTTCAGCACTTCCATAATGGAACTACACATTTCCTACAATTTCCTCCATTTGGAACTGTTGTCTTAGTATACATGGCAACTTGGTCTTTAGTATTACTAGGTTTCTTTCCAAAATGTCCTTAGGACCTATACATTAAAACAACAAAACCTCATTTTACAGATTGTGAAAGTTCCTCCCAACCTTAGGATAGCAAGTTGTCGATCCACCCCCAAGCTAGAGGAAAATGCATAGGTCCCTATAAACCGAATCCACTGCCACCATTTCTACACAACATAAGGGCCTGCCATTTATGGCATTTTAGTTTAGTATTGTTATAATTGTAGAATTTATTTGTGCCTAAATTGCATGTTCAATATCTTACACCTCGTTTTGTAGGTCTGTTATCCTCACATTCGATGTTGGAATGGATAGTGGTATGTTAATGTGATAAAAGAGTTAGCCAAAGCATGTGAGCTCACCTGGGTTACACATAAAGGGTATATTATTTGTTTTAATTTTATGTGCAAAGATTTTATTTCAAGTGGAATTGCTTCCCTCAAATTATACCTGACTTGTGCAAAGGGTGTATCAATTCATTGCAAGAAAAAAATCATTTTTATAGCAACCAATATACATAATAAGTTGTAGTAAAAAAGTAGATATTTACCATGTTCAATAGCTTCTCCCATAAATCAAATAAATATGTTCTTTGAAATACTCCATACTAAATCTCACAACAATGTGATAGAAATGACTGTAATTTGCCTAGTGCAGCAGGACATTGAAAGGTTCTAGTAATGAAAGTGATGATCAAGAAAACTAGTCATCAACAATAATTTTATGGCCCCAGGAATTTTTCAATAGTACCTGCAGATATAGAGGAGAACCAATTCTTTGTTAAATTTACAAACTGATAAAAACTAAAGGTTCAAAAATTTACTATGATAAAGTGAAATAATTTTAATTCTTTTGTTTTAAAAGATGTACAACAAGGTACAAAAAATCTTGCAAACAAATTCTCACAAAATAGACATTTTTCCTCATCTTTGGCAAGTTTTGCCCTATTAGCGATTGTCATACAATCCAATTACAGAACACTATTCTTCAAGAGTTGGTATTCATTACATAATGATACTAAAGCACATACTTGTAGCCTATTGAGGCTTGGAATGATTAAAGACCCATATTGATCCCATAGCCTTGATCAATTACAAATCCATCCAATTTCAAGAAAAATCTTGGATTGATCAAACCTCCCCTTATATTTGATCCCACATCAAGAAAAGCGTCAATTTATTTAAACCATCTTTTATCTGATTCAACCTAAATAAATTGACTAAGAACTCCTTTTGAACCCATCCATCCTTAGGAAAGGCCTGGATTTATTAAAACCCCTTCTTGTCCACTCCAACCTCAACAAAAGTCCTTTCAGCTAATGACACTCCAAAATCAATTATATGTTTATTACTACAACTGGAATTTGTTATTGTCAGAAAATTAATTTGATGCTGTTTTCAAAAAGCAATGTGCAGCTTTTAAGAATCCAGGCAACAAATCAATTAGCATGATTGCCAGTCAGGAGGTGGCAATTACAGGACAACCTGTACTTCAGAGAACAATTCCAACAGCCCTTTGGAAAGGCAGCAAAGGGAATACAAATGGGACCATGCAGGGTTTGCAAGTTATGCGGAGAACACACTGTGGTAACAAAACATCTCCTCTGCTGACAATCCCACTCCCGAAAGCTAAATTCAGAGATTCTGCTAGTGCGTGCTCTGTGCGTTAAATGCTCGCTGTGTCAAAGTGTTTATAACCCCCGTATAGAGAAGAAAAACTACAGATGATCATAACAAGTTAATTGGACTGCTCAAGTACATCACTCGCAGAATAGAGCAAAGGAGGTTCATACCAAATCTGTAGTGAACTTGGGAAAATTTAGAGAAGTAAAAACACCTTCATCCATAATTTTGCAGAGTAAATATTGAAATCTCCACCCATGGCATAGAATAATTAAAGAAGTAACAAAAATCTCCACGCACAATATAGAGTAATATCTATAATAGAGTAGAGGATAGCCTCATTGCCAGTAATCACAGCTGTTTTAACCTCCCCTTCATTCAGATTGTAACTGGTTGCAGTCCCCAACACAATGAGTGGAATCAGGGCTCCTATATTAATTCGAACACTTCCCTCTGCAATTCCCATTACGTAATCATGGAGGCTACTCTGCAAGCATTCAAAGAGCCGACGCTGGAGCTGTGCGGAACAAGAGACGCAATCGCCACAGTTTTGAGTGGCCCCGAATCGTTTCCATGGAGCGAGCTAATTCAATTGTCATATTTTAACTGTTGTACCCTTTAAACATTGGACACAGCTGTGCGTTCTCTTCTGCAGATTGCAAATATAAAAAATATTAGGATTAGAGTTGCTCGATACTTGAGTTCGAGACAGGAGTTTTGCAGCCTTTGCAGTGAATATCTGCTTTCGCTCTGACACAAAGAAAATCCGATATTATTTGGAGAGATACGATATATCATCTTCCGGTGACCCAAAACCTGTAAACCATTTCCTGTTTAGCAGTAATCCACCTGTTGTTTCACAGCGTGAGACAGGTTTCAGGTGAAACCTTACTCTATCGGCTAATAAGGTAGCAGCACAAACATTAGGTGAAAACCATTTCTAAATATTACTAACAGTGCTATTAAAACAATAAAAATCAAATCACTCCTACCCAAGCCAGCGATCACTAAAGTTAAAGGCAGTAATTATTAATGAAACATTGCAATCACAAAATATCGGTCAACCTTCTTAACCACAGCAAACAGACTTAAGGAAAAGCAGCGATCAAAATTAATCATGGACCGGTTTCAACAAGAAGAAAGTCACGACCTTCCAAAAGACACAATCCTCCATGTCAATCGAGCCTCCTCTCCAAAGTGGGGGAGATATAAAAGGAGAACATATGAGGGGAGGGGGGGCATCGGGAGAAGAGGATGTAAATAAGAAGAAGAAAATAATAGAATGGGAGTTACAAGGAGAGATTAATAAAAAGCATGGGAGGAATAGATTATTAATTAGTCTAATAAAAAGCATCGGGAGGAATAGATAATAAATTAGTCCAATCTGAAAATATAAAAGATGGGGAATAAAGATAAGAATATATTTTGAAAATAAACATCAATCATGGCTAGGGGGAATAAGAAAGAAAAAGGTTATTCTGACAGCAAATTGAGGTAAGTAGATCTGATCAAGTACAGGGAAGCAAACTGAGGTAAGTACTTCATGGATAAAATAATTAAGTTGGTAATTACTTATATAATTGAAAGGTAAGAATAGCAGCTGATTAAATATATTATTGATTTAGATTTCAGTTGGTACTTATAAATATATTTAAATATGTCATGATTTATGAATATATCTAAGTATATTTTGACGGATACATATATTGAGAAATTGAATGACACGTTGGTAAGTGATAAATACAAATTTATATATATATATATATATTGACAAATACAATGTATATATATAAATGGAGTGTCCAATAATGATGCTTGCAACAATTTTGTATATCATAAACTTCTATGACTTTACCTTGAAGAATAGACTTCGGGCCAAAGCTCCCTTTTGCTAACACTCAATAGGGAGAGGATGGTTGTGGAGGGAAAGGCTGGTAATTTGATCCCATGATGGATGTCCCAAGACAGTAATAAGCCTTGAGGGAATCCACTTGGAGATTGGTCACGCGCCCTCGGCACTATAAGACGTCCCTCCTCCAATGAGGCTAGGAAAGAGGAGCCAAGGCAAAGATCTATTCCAATCAAGAGTAAGAAGTCACATTTGATCATATTAGTTTATGGCTTTAGATGATAATGCATTTGATTGTCTTACTCTTACAATGTGCAATCTGAAATGATGAACAAGGAATTATGTGCTTAATTGATAATGCATGTTGTAAGTAGGTCTTCAAGGTAATTTACATTAATAAAAGGGTGTGTCGGTAAAATAAATTATATGTCCTAACTTGTGCATTTTATGTCTCTAATAGGGGGACATTACAGAAAATGAGGTGGAGCAAGAAATTGCACCACCAATTTAGGAATTTTGTTTGACACTTGTCAATCATCTAAAATTTTACATTCCTGTCAAGAAAAAAAATTGGTGGGAAAATGATCTTTATTTATTTATTTTTATCTTTGTATTTCATGAGACAACCAACTTCCCTAAATTTCGAAGCTTAAAATTTTAAGATGAATTGCTCTACCAAATTCATGGGACGACCAACTTCAAAATATTCCTAAAATATCTCAACAACACCCACTGAATTTTTTTAAGAAGCCCCCATCCATGAGACCCTAGCCTAAAAATGGTATGCCATTGTTCATTGAGAAGTTGATGTGGAGAAGGGACCCTTAGCATTTCAGAATACCTTATGAATTGTAATTAAAGTTATTAGTAATTAGTAATAACTTTGCAACAAAGGATTTTTCAAAAAACTCACAATTCAATCTTGGTTTACAAAAGATTAGCACAAAATTTCCAATTTTATATAGACCTTAGGGAAGATAATTAAAGTTGGTATATAGCTTCTGAGGATCCAATCCAATAGCTTTTGCAAAGCTTTGGAATGCTTGTTGAGTCAAACCTTGCATTTGGAGACAAATTCCCTGTTATGCTCTTACCCCTATAGTGTGTATCGGGTTATGAATAGTCAGCTTGTGGCTATCTTAACTCTTGATTAAGTCATATTATCATTATTATATTGTTATTTAGGTCAGCCTAAGGCTTATATAGGGCTATCTAAGTCGACCTGGGTGATATCCTAGGCATAAATAGGTATATATAGGAGGTAGTGAGTCTTATTTCATCATCATGTTGTGTATTGAGTTCTTATTGAAGGTTATTGGAGGTACCCCCTCGAAGTGGATTGGGAGGTTGCCCCCTCGAAGTGGCATATTATTATCAAGTATTTTCATCATAATTCATAACATATTCTTCTATTGTGCAAATTATGTCATTACAAGTGCTATCAAAGCATGATCTTCGCACCGTTACGACAAGACATTTTTTTTAATTTTAGAGGTCATTTTGTGAAACCTATTTCTCCTAGATTTTGCGGAATCTTTGTTTGATTTTTAAAGGGATTTTTAAGGAAATTTTCAAGAAGCTACAGTCCATATTTCAGAAGATTTGGTGCAGAATTGAGCGAGTTATTGCAAAAATAGGGTTTCTACCCAATTTATTTGGAAAACTCATATCTCCCACATAGTGAAGAATTGGTTCCTGATTTTTTGTGGGTTTTTTGAGAAATATTAGAAGAGGATATAGTTAAATTTTTAGAGTAATTGAAGCAGAAATAATTGATTTATTGGGAACTTAGGCTTCTCAAAAAATTAGCTCACAAGGCTGCAAATCACCTAATTTTTGGGAGATTTTTCTATTGGAGTGTGACATAGGCTTTAGTAAGTCACAAGGAACTTTTCAAATTATTTTTAATTTATTTGTGTGATTTATTGCAAAATTATCTTTTGAGACCTTTACAACAAAAAGTAGCCACAAAAAAGAAGGAAAAAAAAAGGAACAAGAAGTAGAACAAGAGAAAGAGAAAGAGAAAGAGAAAGAGAAAGAGAAAGAGAAAGAGAAAGAGAAAGAGAAAGAGAAAGAGAAAGAGAAAGAGAAAGAGAAAGAGTAAGAGAAAGAAAAAGGGAAAGAGAAAGAGAAAGAGAAAGAGAAAGAGAAAGAGAAAGAGAAAAAGAAAGAGAAAGATAAAGATAAAGAGCAAGACAAGAGCAGGAACAAGAAGAAGAACAAGAAGTAGCAGTAGAAGAAGAAGCGGAAGTAAAAAAGAGAAAGAGAAAGAACAAGAACAAGAACAAGAGCAAGACAAGAGTAGGAACAAGAAGCAATAGTAGAAAAAGAAAAAGTTAGCATTGAGGATAATTCTTTTGTAAAGAGAAGGGCAATGTTATGCTCTTACCCCTATACTGTGTATCGGGTTTTGAATAGTCAACTTGTGGCTATCTTAACTCTTAATTAAATCATATTATCATTATTATATTGTTATTTAGTTATTTAGGTCAGCCTAAGACTTATATAGGGCTATCTAAGTTGGCCTGGATGATACCCTAGGCGTAAATAGGTATATATAGGAGGTAGTGAGTCTTATTTCATCATCATATTGTGAATTGTGTTCTCATTGGAGATATTTGGAGGTTGCCCCCTTGAAGTGGCTTGTTATTCTCAGTTGTTATTCAGTATTTGAAGCATATTTTCTATCATATTCTTCTATTGTGCAAGTTATTTCATTACATTCCCTTTCCAATATGAGACTCAACAATACCTGTGTCTATTTCCAAAATAGTTTCATATAGAGACAATGCATCCATAAAGTTGTTCCTTGATCAAAGAATATTGGCATATGAAAGTGCATCCTTTCCTTAAAACTTTCTAAGAGGAGAATCAACAGGAAAAGGAGAGGCAAGACTAGAACAAGAACTAATAGTATTCACTGAATGAGTCATTGTTCCATCAAGTGCTTTATGCAAGTGCTCATTATTATTGCTAGTTGGATCTTGTTGATCCCTTAACACTATTCACTACTAGGATCTGGAGATGACTGATTTGGGATTATGTCCATGCCATAACTGGACAAATTTGACTCCTCAATGGTACATTCCTTGCTTCTTATATAATGCTACCACATAGATGTGTATTGTAAACACAAAAATCCAAATTACATACTAAATTAAGAAAGACTGACACAAGAAAGCCAATTTAAGCTCAAAATCACTAACATAATAAGCAGCAAAAGAGCATGCATGTGGAACAAAATCCCACCACAAGGATATGCTAATATCATAAAACTTAATACATTATGAATATCACCCCTTAGACACAATTTTTGTACCAATGTAAAATTCAAACAATAGGGCTAGCATCGATATTCCCTCAAGTTACAAACTTAAACTACAAAGCTAATGATTAAGAACTTCCAATTTAAGCACAAAAACCAAACCAAAAACTGTTGTTATGACTATAACAACATAAAATTCAAACGTCATCCAGTATCCACCAGTTCTCACTAACAATCCCCTTGACATACTACAACTTACAAACGTTAATTACAAAGAAAATCATATAGAAATCCGAATTTAAGTTCAAACCCCAAACAATGCATTGTCTTTGTAATTGTATCAATGTAAAATTTAGATAGGGACCATCAACCTTAGTGTTGAATATCCCTTCAACATAATATAACCTGAAAACTCATAGTAGAGAATTGAAAAACAAACAAAAAATCCCCAAGTTGCGCTCAAAACCAAACCCTGTTTTTGCATCAATAGAAGATTAAAAAAGCTACCATAAGCACCTATACCAAATATCTCCAAGGTTTAAAAATAACTTATAAACTCACTAGAAATATGATGGTACAAAAACCCCAATTTTATCTTGAGACCTAAAATAGTAATGTAAAGTTTAAATGATAACCACAAGCCCTTGTACTAAAAATCCCCTCAATATAACTTGCAAACTTATAACATAAATCTAGTGATACATAAACATCAATTTAAGCTCAAAAACCAAACCATTTTTTATTTTGCATCAATGTAAGACTCAAATGATATTAAATAATGATCATCCCTGGCACTGAAACTGGTCACAACTTACATTACAAAATAATGATAGAAACCACACTTTAATCTCAAAACCCTACAAGACACTATTTGTGCATCATGTGAAATTTGAACAGCATCTAATCCCTCCACATAATATATCTTAAGTATTTTAAGTAGGAAAATAATGATGCATAAACCCCAATCTCAGCTCAAAACCCGAACTACACATAGCTTTTGCATCAATGTATGATTCAAACACCATCCACCAGCCTTGGAATCCCTACTATGGAGCATAACTTAACAAACTGAAACTAACAAGTTATTGACATGAAAACCCCAGTTGAAGCTCAAAATCCAACTAGACCTTATCTTAATGTAAGATTCAAACAGTAACCATAATCCCTAGTGCTGAAAATTCCCTCCACATAGCATAATTTACAAACATAAACCATAAATCCAATGATACAAACCTCAATCTAAGCACAAAACCCAAACTAGACCCTATTTTTGCACGAATATATTATTCAAACAGTAACCACAAAACCTAATACAAAATCCCTTAAATATAACAGTGAAGGGCAGATGAAGGCCAAATGCATGGCCTCTCACATATTGTAATGGCAGAAATGTGGACTCGATCAAGAAACATCATCTCCATAATGGATCAATGGTGCATGCCAATAATACCCGTAAGTGGTGCTGCAATTCTGTTTTGAAACAGATGGTTTGCTAGGCTTTGAAGGGCTTTGTCAAAGGATTTTTGAAATTTTAACAAACTGGAATTAGGGTTAACCAAATAAAAATGAAGAAAGGGAATATTATAGTGAAATGGAAAACATGAAAAAGGCAAAGCTAGTCATTTCCTAACGTTCAACAACAGCAGTTTTTATTGTAATTTTTATTTTCCATTAACCATAGGGAAAAAATAATAATCACTATTAGTTTCTGCAACCTCCCCGCCATGTTAATTTCTTCCTCGTCATTTTCATTGTACGTCCTTACAATACAAAAAAATTGCTCACCATTCCATAAAAATCACATAGTAACCATCACACCTCAAACAATTCATGGCAAAGAAATGCCCAAAAAAACTGAGAAAAATGGCTTACGCCCAGAATTTCGAAAAACCTTACCTTAACACCTAAAGTTTTTAGCTAATCAAATTCATGACAAAATAATTTTAAAATTTTGTTAAGTTATAAATCTTGAATGTTTTTCTTTAGAAAAATTATTTTTTCTTCAAGACAAAAAAATACCAAAAAAAAAAGGGTTTCTACCCAATTTATTTGGAAAACTCATATCTCCAACATAGTGAAGAATTGGTTTCTGATTTTTTGTGGGTTTTTTGAGAAATATTAGAGTAGGATACAGTTAAATTTTTAGAGTAATTGAAGCAGAAATAATTGATTTATTGGGAAATTAGGGTTCTCAAAAAATTAGCTCTCAAGGCTACAAATCACCTAATTTTTGGGATATTTTTCTATTGGAGTGTGACCTAGGCCTTGGTAAGTCACAATGAACTTTTCAGATTATTTTGAATTTATTTGTGTGATTTATTGCAAAATTATCTTTCGAGACCTTTACAACAAAAAGTAGCCACAAAAAAGAAGAAAAAAAAAGGAACAAGAAGTAGAACAAGAGAAAGAGAAAGAGAAAGAGAAAGAGAAAGAGAAAGAGAAAGAGAAAGAGAAAGAGAAAGAGCAAGAGCAAGACAAGAGCAAGAACAAGAACAAGAACAAGAAGTAGCAGTAGAAGAAGAACAAGAAGTACAAAAGAGAAAGAGAAAGAACAAGAACAAGAGCAAGAGCAAGACAAGAGTAGGAACAAGAAGCAATAGTAGAAAAAGAAAAAGTTAGCATTGAGGATAATTCTTTTGTAAAGAGAAGGGCAATGTTATGCTCTTACCCCTATAGTGTGTATCAGGTTATGAATAGTCAACCTGTGGCTATCTTAACTCTTAATTAAGTCATATTATCATTATTATATTGTTATTTAGTTATTTAGGTCGGCCTAAGACTTATATAGGGCTATCTAAGTTGGCCTAGATGATACCCTAGGCATAAATAGGTATATATAGGAGGTAGTGAGTCTTATTTCATCATCATATTGTGAATTGTGTTCTCATTGGAGATATTTGGAGGTTGCCCCCTCGAAGTGGCTTGTTATTCTCAGTTATTATTCAGTATTTGAAGCATATTTTCTATCATATTCTTCTATTGTGCAAGTTATTTCATTACATTCCCTTTCCAATATGAGACTCAACAATACCTGTGTCTATTTCCAAAATAGTTTCATATAGAGACAATGCATCCATAAAGTTGTTCCTTGATCAAAGAATATTGGCATATGAAAGTGCATCCTTTCCTTGAAACTTTCTAAGAGGAGAATCAACAGGAAAAGGAGAGGCAAGACTAGAACAAGAACTAATAGTATTCACTGAATGAGTCATTGTTCCATCAGGTGCTTTCTGCAAGTGCTCATTATTATTGCTAGTTGGATCTTGTGGATCCCTTAACACTATTCACTACTGGGATCTGCATATGACTGATTTGGGATTATGTCCATGCCATAACTGGAAAAATTTGACTCCTCAATGGTACATTCCTTGCTTCTTATATAATGCTACCACACAGATGTCTGTTGTAAACACAAAAATCCAAATTACACACTAAATTAAGGACTAACACAAGAAAGCCAATTTAAGCTCAAAATCACTAACATAATAACAAGCAAAAGAGCATGCATGTGGAGCAAAATCCCACCACAAGGATATGCTAATATCATAAAACTTAATACATTATGAATATCACCCCTTAGACACAATTTTTGTACCAATGTAAAATTCAAACAACAGGGCTAGCATCGATATGCCCTCAAGTTACAAACTTAAACTACAAAGCTAATGATTAAGAACTTCCAATTTAAGCACAAAAACCAAACCAAAAACTGTTGTTATGACTATAACAACATAAAATTCAAACGTAATCCAATATCCACCAGTTCTCACTAACAATCCCCTCGACATACTACAACTTACAAACGTTAATTAAAAAGAAAATCATATAGAAATCCCAATTTAAGTTCAAACCCCAAACAACGCATTGTCTTTGTAATTGTATTAATGTAAAATTTAGATAGAGACCATCAACCTTAGTGTTGAATATCCCTTCAACATAATATAACCTAAAAACTCATAGTAGAGAATTGAAAAACAAACAAAAAATCCCCAAGTTGCGCTCAAAACTAGACCCTATTTTTGCATCAATAAAAGATTAAAAAAGCTACCATAAGCACCTATACCAAATATCTCCAAGGTTTAAAAATAACTTATAAACTCACACTAGAAATATGATGCTACAAAAACCCCAATTTTATCTTGAAACCTAAAATAGTATTGTAAAGTTTAAATGATGACCACAAGCCCTTGTACTAAAAATCCCCTCAACATAACTTGCAAACTTATAACATAAATCTAGTGATACATAAACATCAATTTAAGCTCAAAAACCAAACCATTTTTTATTTTGCATCAATGTAAGACTCAAATGATATTAAATAATGATCATCCCTGGCACTGAAACTGGTCACAACTTACATTACAAAATAATGATAGAAACCACACTTTAATCTCAAAACCCTACAAGACACTATTTGTGCATCATGTGAAATTTGAACAGCATCTAATCCCTCCACATAATATATCTTAAGTACTTTAAGTAGGAAAATAATGATGCATAAACCCCAATCTCAGCTCAAAACCCGAACTACACATAGCTTTTGCATCAATGTATGATTCAAACACCATCCACCAGCCTTGGAATCCCTACTATGGAGCATAACTTAACAAACTGAAACTAACAAGTTATTGACATGAAAACCCCAGTTGAAGCTCAAAATCCAACTAGACCCTATCTTAATGTAAGATTCAAACAGTAACCATAATCCCTAGTGCTGAAAATTCCCTCCACATAGCATAATTTACAAACATAAACCATAAATCCAATGATATAGAAACCTCAATCTAAGCACAAAACCCAAACTAGACCCTATTTTTGCACGAATATATTATTCAAACAGTAACCACAAAACCTAATACAAAATCCCTTAAATATAACAGTGAAGGGCAGATGAAGGCCAAATGCATGGCCTCTCACATATTGTAATGGCAGAAATGTGGACTCGATCAAGAAACATCATCTCCATAATGGATCAATGGTGCATGCCAATAATACCCTTAAGTGGTGCTGCAATTCTGTTTTGAAACAGATGGTTTGCTAGGCTTTGAAGGGCTTTGTCAAAGGATTTTTGAAATTTTAACAAACTGGAATTAGGGTTAACCAAATAAAAATGAAGAAAGGGAATATTATAGTGAAATGGAAAACATGAAAAAGGCAAAGCTAGTCATTTCCTAACGTTCAACAACAGCAGTTTTTATTGTAATTTTTATTTTCCATTAATCATAGGGAAAAAATAATAATCACTATTAGTTTCTGCAACCTCCCCGCCATGTTAATTTCTTCCTCGTCATTTTCATTGTACATCCTTACAATACAAAAAAATTGCTCACCATTCCATAAAAATCACATAGTAACCATTACACCTCAAACAATTCATGGAAAAGAAATGCCCAAAAAACCTGAGAAAAATGGCTTACGCCCAGAGTTTCGAAAAACCTTACCTTAACACCTAAAGTTTTTAGCTAATCAAATTCATGAAAAAATAATTTCAAAATTTTGTTAAGTTATAAATCTTGAATGTTTTTCTTTAGAAAAATTATTTTTTTCTTCAAGACAAAAAAATACCCACTTCTAATTTGTTGTTAAAGACAATTGTTAGTTAAACAATACTAATTACAACAGTATTAATGATATCAAGTTTCCACAATTCATATTATAGTTGAGTATTGTTTTTGGATTTGACTGTGTTGGAATTTTTTGCATCAACATTTCGGATCACACTCCATGATCCATCATCAAGATGGTAGAGAGAAAGAGGAGAAAAATTCCAACACAATCAAATCCATCCTGATGATGGATCACAGAGTGTGATCCGAAACGTTGATGCAAAAAATTCCAACATAGTCAAATCCAGAAACAATACTGAACTACAATAATATTGTCTAACAATAAATACTAACAAGTGCTAAAAAGCGCATGCATTCTAGGACCACATGCTATCAACCATAGTTGGAAAACTCAGACTTGGCGCGAACTCGGCAGCCCAGAATAGGACTCAAACTCGGGACTCGGCTAGGACTCGACAAAGAAGAAAACCGTAGTTTTACAAAAAAAAATAAAAAAATTAATGCAGTTAGAGAACATAAGAGCCTAATTTGATATCAATTTCTCATAATTCAAATATTAAACATGTTATATGATCTTCAAACACTCACTATTTGAAATTTCATCATTCATACTCATAGTTTCAAATTTTCAAATGAAAAAACAAACAAAAAACAAGTTTTAAAAATTCATACTCATTATTTCCAGGTGGTGCCAAGAGTCCTAAGTTGGGACTTGGGACTCCGATTCTAGGACTCACGCGAGTCACCCGCTAGGACTCGGGAGTCCTAGCCTAGACTCTCCAGGACTCGGCTCGAGAGTCCTTGGCGAGTTGACTCGGCGAGACCTAGGACTCGGGAGTCCCAAGAGTCTTTTCTAGGAATTGGAGAGTCCTCAAACTATGCTATCAACATTGAAAAGTTGAAAATAATCGAGGGTAATATAATTACATATACTCTATGAACTTCATTGCCTTAAAGTTTCAATGCTTTATGAAATTGAAATGAGCTTAACACAAAATTGGAAATAAGTAAGAACAAAATAAAAACAATCAAAATACTATTTAAAGTGTTGCCAAGAAATGGAACGGCCCTGCCAATGAAGTCCATTAATACAAGTTTTATCTTTTGTTTTTTCCACCTGGAAAATAGCTGCAACTGTTTCATGTTATCAATTGCACTAAAAAAATAAATAACCTCTTCATTTTTGCTGCGAACTGTCACAAGTAGTGATGCAACTGATGGTGATATTGATGCTGGGACTGGGGCTCAGAGTATCTCAACGTTTAAGACTATTTCTAATTACATCCTTTAAAACTCATGAAATAAAGGGACTGGTCACTGGATTGAGAAGATATTTGTACATTGTAACCAGCAGTATTCAAAATGATGACAAAAATCCTTTTCTTTCTTGTAAATTGGCAGTTCTTGAGAAATAATAGTAGGTAGCACAAATAGTTCAGTTCTTTGCAATTTGCAGTTATTTTAGATAAACTGAGTATTTGAGGTTTTGTGCTAATTTATTATTTTGTAAAACCAAAATGTGTGAAATTTACACAAACAGCTTTGCATGTTAATATATTGGCATTTAGGTCTGGCTCTTTTATTCCTATTGATATCATTAAATCCTGTCGTGCAGTAATATAAAGTTGAACTAGTGCTGGTGGTCATAGGAGGTGAAGCAATCAGTAAATGTGGAGCAACTAGAACTAAGAATATTGTACCCAACTAAAGGTTCTGGTTGTTGAGAAATGAAAGTCTTTGACTAAGATTAGAGCAGATCAAATCCTTTGTTTTTCTCTGGATAAGAGTAATAAATAATGTTGAGCTGAATTTAGGTTTCAGAATAATTTTTGTGACAGATAGATTAAATAAAGTTGTGCATATTTAACCATTTACTGTGCAACCAATCAGAATCATTTCAGTATTTGTATGCTGATCCGTGCTTACTTGTCTGATCCTTAAACAATGACAGCAAAATAGAAGGCAATCAGTAAATGCAAAACTGAATTAATTGATTTCATAAAATGAAGTTGTTGAGAAAGTATAAATTTGATTTTCTTGATAAATTAGTTGTTTTTAGGTCAAAATGTATTCACAACAGCATGTCAGATTAAGTCCCGCATCTATTCGAAGGAGAGCTTCTCTAATAATATTACAAGTGAACAATTCAAAATTTACCATTTAGTTTTGGGTTGCATGAAAATGGAAATAAAAAGATTAAGAAAATTTGCATGTTTATCTAAAATTCTAAATAAACTCAGAGTTCAGAGAACCATACAAAAGAGGGAAATATAGGATGAATATGGTCAGTAAAAATCCTTTCACATTTTTTTAGAACTCTTTAAGTCATTCCTTTCTAAAGTTGTTACATAACCAGCACCTGCTTTTTAAGTCATTTTGAAAACATATTACACAGTGATGACAATAAAATAAATCCAGTATGTTGATCCCACTTTAATCTTAAGTGGTGAGTCATCATTGGAAGAATAGGACCCATCATCTTTAGTCAAGATAATTGGCTTAACCTTATCTGCATCTTTCTTTAATGTTTAAGTGAGCTTGTAATGAAAGTCTGGAAGCATTCATAAAGAGCATTGAAGTTTATGACATACCAGGAAACGTTGGAAATTCGAAGTATGGAAAACAACGATTCAAATAAGAGGGAATGTCTCAGAAGTCTGAAAATTCTGATAAAGGGCACTGAAGTTTATCACATACAAGATAAAGTTGGGAAATCGGAGGTTGGAAGTCGATACAATGAGCAGGGATCTTAGAAGTCCAAAAGTTGCAATAAAGGACAAATTAAAAGTCTGTTGTACCCAAAATAAATTTTTGGCATTCTGCTTAAATTGAGCTAAATCATGTAAAAATGCCATCAAAAGTCTGTTTTAGGTCAAACCAAATATAGGGTCTTTGTGGGTTTCTATCAAGGAACATATGTGCAAATTTTCGAAAAATTGAAAATTAGGGTTTCATACCCCTATTTTCGGGGAAACCCCTGAAAATAGGACCTTCCCGGAAATGATTGAAAATGATTTTGATAGGATTAATCAACTTAACTATCACACTGGTCAAGTCAGAATCATCAAAAGACATGTTTTACTCTGGTGGGTCTATTTCTATTTTTCAGGAACAAAGTTAGGAGCTTCGTAGCCATTAATGGCAGATTGGCCAGTACTAGGTGCTGAAAGCTAAGCTTCAAAAGCTTCAACAACGCAACCATGGCAAAAAAGGATGAAAAAGATGTTGTTTGACGAGGGAGATTCTCGAAACCAGAAAAGGCCAAAATTTGGCTAACTCTGGAAACACTGTCAAGGAGAAACCAACTCAAGATGCTAAAAGCGCCCTTGTATCTCAGGGGCCAAATACAATCTCTTGATTCCTCTGAGGAAATCATCCTCGGCGTTCTCCTGCTGACTCAACAACGAAACATTCAACAAGATCATCTGATAAAACGATCACCGGCAATCGTCAACAAAAGGAAAAGAGGCTATTATAAAGAACATCCAAAAACGACAGCTTGACTAGAGAAAGGCGCCCTTGCTGAAGAAAGGCGCCCTTGAATGGGGTAATGAAGATGTCATCTGTTGAGAAATGCTATCTTCGTGAATTCTATCCAGCTCCGATCCAATTTCACGATGAAACCATCTGCGAACCTGCGAGATGAACCAAACAACTGCAGTGATTGATCAACTGAGGAGGCAATCGAGCGGAAAATGTCGAGAAAGCAAGAACAAAAGAACACTAAAAAAGTGCCAAGTATCTTGAAAAAGGCGCCCTTGCTGAAGAAAGGTGCCCTTTCTTTTGAGCACTCAGATGCTGACAAAAGGCTGAAGGACTTCCAAGATGATCTTCTTCGTTTGGATTCTCCTCGACAACGAAACCATCTGCGAAGGATTTCGGCAAAGCAATCATCTGATGATGAAGATCAAACTGAAGCAGTTTTCAACAAGAAATAACTAACCAAAAAGAGCAAAAGCGTCCCTACTGAAGAAAGGCGCCCTTGCTCGCTTAGGACTTAAACTAACTTTCAGGAATGGAGACACCAGCCATCCTTTTCAGGACTGAGTTGGTCACTTGATGAATCATCAAGTGAGATTGTTCGACTTATCAGTCAACGAAGAGATCAAATCAGAGCATGGGAGGTCTAAATGAAGAAGTTGAAGAACAGACACTGAAAACTGACTAAGGCAAGTGCAAAAGTGCCCTTGCTGAAGAAAGGCACCTCGTCTTCTGGAGCCTCAAACTCAGTTTTTCGGCTTAACACCTTCCAGGCACATCTCTTCAGTACGGATCCTGCTCAACAGTGAATCTATCAACAATTGCTCAAGATCAACTGATCAATCTGGAGCAAGGATCAAACAAAGGTCATTCGACATGAAAAAATGATGAAAAGCACTCAAACTCAAAAGGGATGCCTAAATAGGTCAAAGGAAAGTTTGTTGACTTCAATTAAGATATTTTGGAGGCAAACTTGGCCAATTCATCCCATGATCAGTGGAAATCAACCTTTTGAACTCTAGATCAAGCCAAATCAGGCTTAGATCATGAGTTAGGTGCCCAAACTTCAAGGATTTAGGCTTGAGTCTATATAAAGCAGATCTAGGTGTCCATTATTTCTTTGCAGGTTAAAGATCAAAAACAACAATAAGCTCTCAAGGACGTCCTTTCAAGATCTGGCAAGGCTTTTTGACAGTTCTTCAATATTTTTTGAAGATTAGAGGCAAAGGAAGATTCCTTATCAGAGGCTGGATTCAAAGACAAATTTTCTCAGGGAGACAGCTAAAAAATTCCAATCCACCTTTTGTCTACTTCCCCTTTTCTTGTCTTAGGTATTCTTGCATGTCACACAAATCAATAGGCTACCACAAATCTGATCAACTAGGCATAATCAAAATAATTTTCCAATGAAACCCATCTCGTCAGATTTTCAATAAATAGCAAACTTTTTGCCCCTATTTTTGGGGGTTTTCCCGAAAAAGTTTCAGAATCAAAATTTTGAGGAACTGGATTTGTTCAACATTGAAGCATGAAGAAAACCTATGTGCCATATTTTTTCTGGAAAAATACTTCTCGGCAGGCGCTATTTTTAGGGGTTTTTGAAAAGTGTCAAAACAAGGTCGTGTGCACAGTCAATCTTTGAGTTATTTAGGATGCAGTACTCTAGGTACAATACAAGACCAAGACGGCCTTGTATCATGATTACCTGAAAACGAATGACACGAACTTATTTCAAAAGAATCCAGTGGTTGATCCAAAAGACTTGGAGGGCATGAATCAAATCACATTGCAGAACATAGAGGAATCCGGGTTACTTCAAGCTGCCTCCATCCCCATCACATTACAGAGTGTGGATCTTGTAATTGCTTCCATTAAGCATTACAATCCTACCACGAGGGAAATCAGATTAGTGGATGGAAGGGTAATTTGCAGTTTGAAACCCAAGGACATTGAAAAATGTTTTGGTATTCCATCATGCCCTACCAACGTGGTTATATCAATAACAGAATGCGACAAAGCATTTGAGGCAGCCAAGAATAAATGCCAAGGAATAATGGCTGAAAGTGAAAAAGGGTAGCTTGCCTAAGATAGTTGGACGAGGAGAATTCAAAGATGAGTATGCAGTGTTGATCACTCTACTCAACAGAATCACTGGACAGGAGGAGGGCAATCAGTTTCAGTCGTGGATGTACTACGTCATTGCCAAAATCATTAGCAAGAGGGAACATTACGACTAGGCCACTCTAATCAGTGATACACTCCACCAACAGATAGTCAGGTTTCTAGAAGCTCATAGGTTCCACATGTGTTCTTAACTGGTATACCTGATTGCCTTCCAAGGCGAATTCAGGATATTAAACAATGTGGGGACCTTAGGTGTGTAGAAGGTTCATGAACACTTTACACGTCTTGAGTTTACTCAAGCAGAGTGACACTTCAAAAGGACAAGTGACCTCTTCACCATGCACAATATATGAGAACTAGACCATGAGATGCGCGTACGTATTTCACAAGCAGCCAAGGAGGCAATGGTGGACTGGGCGGATTGGTTTATCCAATTCCCTACCTTCACCTACATACACGTGTATGGCTACATAGGTCACCCTGCCATAATGCCACGCTACCCTTTAGATAGGGTAGTTTTCATGGAATTCCTAAGGCAATTGGCCGAAGTTCACACTCACTTGCGACTGAAGAAGAAGCCAGCTGTGAATTTTTCCATTGAGATGGGAATCTATAGATGCAGGTCAGCAACAGATGCCAAGTTGATGAGCCAGGAAACAGTGAGGCTTAATCTCAAGTACCTCATTGAGAGAAGGTCATATGATCCCAGAGATCTATGCAACACATCTTGAGCAACGCTCATCACATGAATCTTCTATGGAAGATTACTAGGTCAATTGTGATGATGAGTATGAAGTACGAAGAAGGAACTATAGCAGGTTCAAGCTCTCACAAATAGTTGACTTTATGTCAGAAGACATCGAGGGTGTTGGCGTAACAACTAGCACCTCTGGAGTAAGAGTTGGTACGGACAGCTATGCACACTACGCAATGAGTGCTCTTCAAATTAGGAG
>VDFB02193276.1:0-29756 GCA_007258455.2 Sequoia sempervirens
CGGGGAAATATTTTACATTTGCGTCGATGCTTTCAGGAATTGCTCGAGCTTACTGTATAAAACATACAAAATTAAACTACAAATCAATAATGGTTTGATTTTTCCCTAGAACTAGTTCATCTATAACAATGAATGTAAATTAAAATTTAGTAATTTGCCTCATACCTCCCCTATCAGAGCCATCGAGGATTCTATTGTAGTAGAAACACCAATATCCATTGCCCTTGTTACGTTGGGTGGTGTTTCTATCACCAACATCTGAAAATAAAACAACAAATTATTCAATCACAAAATAGTTATCGAATTTGAAGTAATGCTTTGAGTTTGAATGATGTGTAATGCAACGTAAGCAACAATATGATTATCATTTTTTTAAAAAGCAATAACCTAGGACAATCACATTGAAAAACAAAAGACCCTTTAGGACAAATTTTAAGTGAAAAAGCGTCAAAACACAATGTAAAATATGACAACCAATATGAGAAGAAGAGATGATCAAGTCAAAAGGCGCTTTGATAGTTGACAGCCTTTCATGTACATGTAAAAGAAACCTTGGGATTTGGACAACATTCCTTAAGTTCGCTCACATGTGACCTACTGAGTTACACATTTTGGGGGCAACCCCTTTTCTTTTCATGATGTAGCTTATTGGAAACATATGACTTGGCATAGGGATTTTTGAATAAGCTCTCATGTCTTCTTTTACTTTAAAGAAATTTATCATGACAATGGTGTTAGCAACTGCTTTAAAGTGGGGGTATACATGGACACTCATGTTCCACTATGCAATTTTCTTATTATGTGTCATTTTCTTGGTAGTGCATTTAGGTTTTATTTCCTTCTAGAGCATGATATTTCTTTCACTTGTCCTCTCTTGGAGACATTAGGCACAATGTTCCCTAAGAAGAGACCTTACATGATTCAAGCAAAATCACTTTGAACATACCTTACAATATTTCACATCTACAACAATTGTTACATGGACACCTTGCATAACACACTTTGTTTACTTGTGGTCCCATCTTGTTTTTTCATGAGTTTCAAGCATACGAAGCTTTTCTTGCCTCATGGAGCTTGAAGTTCACTATTTTTTGGTGCCTTTTCAAAGTTATTAGGAGGTATAGCTTTGGTATGGTTAGCGTATGATGAGAAGCCTAAACATGGTCATTACTTTCTCATTATACGGTGAGAAGCCGATATAGAGGCATGACTTTCTCACTAAGCCAGCCTTTTTGGATACTCAACTAAAGGATAGCCTAAAGTTTTTTTGCCTCAGAGTGAGCATTTTGTTTTGGAAAAACAACCTAGATTTGATCCACAATATGTGGGAAAAAATTTTGAAGCTTGATCCACCCCCTTTTTTTATTTTAGTTTTTTCTTTCTTTTTGACATTATATGTTTGTGTATCTTGTTTTGTTGTATATCATACACCTTGTGCGTGTCCTTTTGTGCTTATGTTGGTTTGACATAAAATATTGGATCTTGGGGGCTTGAGCACCTCCTTTGATCTTTGTTATCTTATACCATCCACATTGGTATGCTCAGACCCCTCTTGAATGACTACTTTTATGTGAGTTTGAAGCAAGTCCCAACTCTCACTAAAGTGGGGGCTAAATGTAGTGTACAAAAATTTTGTTTAAATTTTCACACTTAATTTGGCAATAACACATTAAAATAGACCTAATGTTGCCTTGATCTATTGTTGTAATGTGTTTTACACATTCACATTAGGTTTTGGGCCCTTTTAAGCTAAATTGACCTATTTTTTCCTTAATTTAATATTGTAAAGTGTATTTATTTACACCTTCACATTGACTTTTGGGCCCTCTTTCATTTATGACCTTCATATCATTATTAATAGGCCCCTAATACCCTATATTATACATCCCAAGGCTTATTTTAACTGAAATCTTGACATAGACATCAAATACATTTAATTTCTTAACTCCCTAACATTTCCTCCACCTAAAAAAGCTTGGTTGGACCCATATGCCACCTTGGGAATATAGCCCCATCCAGATATGATTTTAACCGAAATCTTGACATAAACATCAAATACATTTAATTTCTTAACTCCCTAACATTTCCTCCACCTAAAAAAGCTTGGTTGGACCCATATGCCACCTTGGGAATATAGCCCCATCCAGATATGACCTATACACCACAAGTGGCGTATGAGTCCCATTTGGCCCCTTTTTAGGGTTATGAGTGAGAAATCAAGGTTTTAAGTTCAAATTTCATGAATGTTGGCCTCTGAGATCTAGTAAATGGAAAGGTGGATGGATTTCCTATTAAAAAAATGTATCAAATCATTATTTACCTAAGCCTTCATGATATCAACATAAGCTATGAAGAGTTAAGCATTCCAAGACTTCACAAGACCATCAAGAGAGTTTATAAGAGCATTTCTAAGGCATTAAAGGGAAAAAATATTCATCATTTATTGCAACAATTCAAGATCAATCATCATATCAAAGATTAGAAGGAATCAAGCTTGTTGTTGAGCCAGTGTTGTGATGTAGCATTGAAAATCCATTTGCAAGCATTGTTTCATATCCATATTCAAGATCAATATCTGCATTCCACATTGCCACTTCATGTTAGATTGTTGATTTACATCTCACAACATCATTTAAGGTATCATTGTTCATGTTCCATATTTCATGTTTCATGTTCATATTTCATTGTTTCATCACAAGGTTTATTTACCTAAATAGGTTTTAACCAAGGAAAACCCCCATTTCCTAACAATCAACAAGTTTTTCCTTCTCTCTTCATGTTTGAGTGCAGATCTAGGTGCTTTGAGGCTTGAAGATTCTTTGAAGACTAAGCCGCAAGATTAAAGAAAGTTGTCAAGTTGTTACAAGGTTGATATCTTCATAGAAAGTCACCAACAAGTTGTAAATCGGGGTTTTAGACCCATAAACAAAGTGTGGAAGGAAAAACATAAATAGTGGAGCAGATTAAGGTCTTAACGCTATAAAAAAGTAGAGTGGGACTAATATGCCACTTGTGACGTATGATTTCTAGTATAGCACATTTTATAGATTTTAGTGAATTTAGATCAACCATTGTGAGATTCCAATTTCAACACAAAAACCCTAGTCTAGGACTAAATCACCCAGATTGGCATATGAGTCCTAGTGGGTATCAAACAATAGGTTTTTAGGGTTTTGGAGCGTGTTTTGACATCATCCTTCTTCCAGGTGCATCTTTGCTCATTCTTAGTTTGTTATTCTGCATTTTAGTGTCATTTCCCAGGTCATTTAGTTAGGTTTTGCATAATACATTACATGTTACATTCATTTATTTTCTTTCCAAGCCCTAGCCTAACTGACGGGATGATATTCATGGAGCAAACCCTTGGGTAGCCTAACTTCGCATAAAATTGGTCCAATAACTACCAATTCTTGTCATGTTTTATTGAGACTACCTTAATGATCTTAGAGTTCCATAAAACTGCCAGACCCCCAAAGGAACCTTGGGTTGGTGAATGTGAACATGAATTCCACTTTTTCCATTTTTGAATTGTTGCTTCATACGTGGTTTCTGAATTGTTTTTCTCCTAAAGAAAAACTATGTTTGCTCTACAAACATCTAATTGATGCTTGATTCAAGATCATTTGTTAGCGGCATTAATGCCCCTGACATTCCATGAAATTATCTTCATTGCACTCAAGGAGAGAAACATGCTCTCCTTGAGCACTTGGTCATAGACATAACAATATTTCCATTGAGAGTTTTTTTGAACTCCTTTTGCTATCTCTTCTTTCAATTTCTTCGTATTGGAATTTTTGCTTCTCTTACCAAGAGATTTCTTTAATACTTGCTGGATTTTTGAAGAATGTGATAGAGACAAAGTTTTGGAATAATCAAACTCTACCAATTGATCATTCTAATTGTTTACCCTTGCCACCACGGTGCCAACTATGGGATCCTGATCGAATACCAAAGGCTCTTCCTTCAACTCTACCACCTTGGGATTTCTCCCTCTTCTCCCCAAGGTTCTAACACAATCAACCTTACCTGCTATAAAATCTGGTTCATGCTTCAACTCACCCATCTTTTCCCTAGTTTGCAATGCATTATGCCCATAAAATTTTAATCCCGACCTTTCTCTTAACTACAAAAACTCATCCCCCTTTTCTATTTCATTTGTTAACTTATCAAATGGGTCTGAACCAACCAAAAAATTAGTTCGAGCTAAATTTTCCAACTCTTGATTAGATTTTTTAGGAATTAGACACTTTGATACTACATTTTCGCTTTCGCTTTCTACAACAATGGATGAATTTTTTTAGAGGATTGAATTCCTTCCTCAAACATCAATTTTTTGATAATATCATCCATATGTTGTCAAATTTGTGGAAGATTCAGATTATACAAATGTAGCATCAGTCCCATGTTCTTTTTCAAGAGAAGAATTTTTTTTTCTATTAGAGAAAATTGGAAACATGAAGAATCCTTGTTTACACCAAAAATTTACATTCCTTGTTCCTCAGAGACCTTTTCTTCTATATATAAATTTGATCATTTTTGTCTCACTAAAAATCCAATATGTAAAGATGAGGATGTCTTAGTTGTCTAAGAGACTACCTTAGGTGATATTTTATCTTAACATACCCTCTACTGCTTTTCTAACATGTTACATTCGTCCTTTTCTCAAAAAAATACTACTACAATGTTCTAGAGAATGACACTTTGTGTAAGTATTTTCTGGTGTTTCTACTATAATATGTCGTATCCACAAGCCATATTTTGATGTTATTTGAATTTGCGAAGGTATTGGCTTTGTACAATCTAACATTACACAAACCCTTGCCGAATTTAATGGATTATTGAAAAAAAACTTATCATGTTTAAGAAAAATCCCTATTTAATTAGCCATTATTTCTATTAGTTGCAATTCTCTAAATTCAAGTTCTACAGGTCTAAACCTAATGGCTAAACCATCTATCTTAAAATTTGAAGACAAGGGTTGCATATATAGGTAGATCCCTGAAATACTGAGGATTTAACTTTGTAAATAGAATCTCTATTAGATTTTTCATGAAAAAGCACAATAAAGACACCTTTTTTATTTTTCAAGATAGAAAACCTTTGAAACCCTACCCATTCATGAAATAGAAAATCCTATAAAGCATCCAATTCAAGCATACGCTTCTAGAACTTACAAATTAAACCTTTGTTATGCAAATCTTGAACTTGATGTTGTGACAAATATTTTGGCAAGGTGATCTTCATAGTTCCCTTTTGATCCGAAAGTGGAATTTTATCACTCCCTAGCTTCTTCTCTTGAGTTGGTGTCATTGCTTCAGAATCTGCACTTAGGACAACCTTTCACCTCCATTATAGGTTTTCTTTCTTGTGCTGAGCTACCTTTCTTGCTTTTCTTTTTGCAACATTTTTCTTCTTCCTCTTTTGACTCAAAATAATAGAATCCTTTCTGTGACCCCCTTGGCATTTTCCTTGCTCCTCATTCTCCTTTTGACACTTTTTTTCTTTTCAACTCCATTTTTTTCTTGAATCTCTCTATTTTTTCTATCCATCTGGTTTCCATTAACATATTTACCCTGAGTTGAGCCCTTCTTGTGGTCCTTTCAATTTTCCCTCATTGAAACATAATGGTGTTGTTCATTCGGATTGAAGGGAACCCCGTGATCTAGAGTAGTATATTGATTGAACTATCGCTTTTTCACTTCACACCATGTTCTATGGTTCTGAGATCCTGCATGTGACATATTTATTTTGGTAACCCTAATTGTAGATGGTTCATCAACCTTTCTTACACCTAATACTACTTAAGAATCTTTGTAGAGTGGTTTAAGAAAACCTATTTTATAATCATGATGACTTCTATTTTCTTGCCTCTGATTTAGCTTTTGCATGTAGGTAGATCTATCATCCACACAAGTATCAAAGGATTCTTGCTTATCTCTAACCAAACATCTATGTGATAAAAAATGGTACCCAATTTTTCTTAGCAAATTTGTGCCTAACAATGTACGAATCATTACTTACATGTTTCCAATTTGAATTAATATTTTTCCCATGCTAGTGAGAGAGGTGTATGACATAGCCTTGGGGACCATAATGGATGAACTTGTCACTTTTAGAAATATAGCCATTAGGCTACCATTTTCACTATGCCATTTTATCTCGTTCATTAGTGTGAAAAAATTAAAATTATCTAACCTCAAGGAGGTTAGGGGAAAATTCCATTCTTATACCTCGGGTCAACAAAGTAGGAACTACCACAATAATACTAACCCTTTCCATTCCCACTACGAAGCAAATTCAAACTTGTGACCTTGATGCATGCAAACCCCAAGCCCCATCCAACTCCGCTATAAGTGGTGGCTAGCTAGGAATATACTTTATTGGCATGCATTTGTAGTATAGTCATAAATTTTATATAGGATGTAAAATTTGAAACAAGAACATATCAAGGTATTTTATAGTAAGGCCATGAAATTTTGGAAGAGTTAAGTGAGGAATAATACTTATAGTAGTGTACCCTACCTGATAGAAAATGGGAAACTAGAATTTTATGGTTTTAGGTGATTATTCTTCCCATAAATACCCCATTGTGATGTGGAGTTTGTGAAAAGGGGGTAAAGGAATATCTTAAGAATGTGGTTTATTGGACCCTTTCCTTGAACTATTTATTAAATTATTTTTAAGGTGTTGTGCTTTAGCAATCAAGGGTTCACTTATTTTTCCTAGTTAAGTTTCTTCCATTGGCACTAGTATATCTTCACACGAGATGTAAATTGAAAAACTATCTATATGAAATCTCGTCCTCTTTGCATACAATAATTTTACAAAAATTTCAACCTTAATAATCTTAGAAGTTAGAAATATAAAATGTATGCTACTAAATTTACAAAAATTACTCAAAGACTTCAAGACTCTTCTAGCTTGGAAACATTGTTGGAAATAATTGCAAAAATATATGCTCAATTTATTGAATAATAAATATCGTGTAGCTAGGGCATGCATTGAACTCAATAGACCAAGATATCATTTATCAAGCGACTCATAAACTATGAGGGTTACACATATAATTTCACACTAGAGATGTATCTTCTTATAATATTTTGATACTATGTGTATGACTCACAAGTTTCTAGGGTTCCTAAGAAGTGGAGTATAAGAATTGTTCACATTCTTATTCATAAAATAAATAATATTAGAAAAATTATATGTGCTATATAAATATCCTACAACTATTGCTATGGGATAAAGCTGGTATTGTGTATTATGTAGATAAAATAGACTAACTGATATCGGTAAGAGTTAAGAATTTCTTGATAATCAATCAATGACTTAAAATTAAAATTATAAAACAACTAGTCACTTAGATTAATAATTGAATAACAACATTACCTCAAGTGGGCTTTTTCATGGGTTGTTGCATTGTTCTAATTTATAAAAATGTTAATCGATATTTTTTTCTTCATTCATTCACATTCAAAATAGTACTATTTTATAGAAAAAAACTCTTGGTTTAAAAAAAATGTAAAAAATCACTACTATGCTTCTACTCTTTAACTTCTAATATATATACTTTTAATTGAACTAACTCATCCTATTTTTTCTTAACAAACTAGACTCTTAACCACCTACTTTACAAATATTGACTAACTCCCAAAAGGTAGTAAGAGGTTAATTTCATGTTAAGAACATAAAATAGGAAACATCAAGAAAGAGAGTCATAGTATAATTTTTCTACTCATGACTAAGGTACCAAAATAACTAGAATGCATAAGAAAATGACATAATGCATACGAGAAAATAATTGATGGTTAGAAGGTTGGTGTGTTAAAACCTCTTTTTTGTTTTAATATTTTGTTTAACTCATAGGTCCAAGGGCCCTTCCCATGCTTTAATATCAAAAATATTTATCATGTTTACTTGTTTATATTTGAAATATGACACAAAATTAACATCTAGGAAGTGCTTCCAAGACTAGGAACTAAACATAACTAGTAGAGACAAATACTAGGCTAATCAAATATGTTTTTCTCCTAAAATATTGTAGATAAAAAGTAATTTTATGAGTATTTAGGTTTATCTATATAATCATTAAGAAAATAATTTTATAAAATTTAGGTTTTTGGGTTTAAGGAAAATATGGTTCGCCTATGTACCTCTAGCTCACTCTTTAGTATCAAATCAATTATACATATCCACCCATTGTACTTGATCTCTCATCTTACATAGTCGTGTATATATTTGGGATATTTCATCTTATTTTAATAGATTCTATATTTTAGGACAGCTATTATATTATATCTTGTAATGCTTGGTTATCTTTGTTTTTTCTTTTTTACTCTTAGCATAAATATTTTGAACTTTATTTCACCCTTAAAAAATAATACATTAAAACATTAATACATTATATCAAATCATGTTATACAAACCTTAGTCATATATGAAAATAAAAAAAACTAGAGTGAAATCATTCAACAAGTACATAATCTTATGATTTTGAAGTAAATGAGAACATGAGTACTTAGCTTCTTGATAGAGTAATAGTGTTGACTAAATGAAAACACTAATTTTTTTCCTAATTTTCCTCAAGAAATATACTCGTTTGATTTAGCAATACCATACAAGTTTGTGCTTTATCTTTTTTCTACCACAATATAAATTCATTATTTTAGCAATATTTATTTCTACAAACAAATCTTCTACCTTTAAATATATCCTAGATTGGTCTTGATTTTTTTCCATTTTAATCCTAATTTCTCTATTCTACTTCTTCTACTAGTCTATGGGATAGGTGGTACTAAAAGGCCATTAATAGGTTTTCATACAATTAATGTGGCAAAGGAAATACCCCTCAATCTACAACTTGAGAATAGAAAGATGGAAATTAGAAGACAAAAACCTACAATGTTGGTTTGGTATTCCCTTTAGTGCATCAAATCAAAGTTTGCTCCTATCATTTTTCTTTCAATGTTGAGATAAAACACATATTTGTAATACCCTAGAATGGAGGTGATAAATTTCATTAAATATGTGCATGGAATCAATTCTCATAAGCATATATTTAGCCCTTGAGAATTTAACCTAATAACTACGAACCTAAAATGGGATAAAATAGATGTCTAATAAGAATGGATAACAATTGCCTTGGGATGAACACATGATAGTCAAACAAATAGGCTAAATATATACTAATATGCACACATAGAGTAATATATGATTATAATCATAGGAGTAGATAGGCATAATCTGAATGACTTGTACATGCATTTAGATATTTGTTATTATATATTAAAACATTTTGTCAAAATAAACACAAAACTATATGAAAATAATACATATATATAAATCTCACCCTTATTCTATTGTATACTTCTAGCTCTTACATAGAATATTAAATAATATTAAGAATTAAAATAATATAATATTTCAATATTAACATGTTATAATTATTTACAGAGTTCTGAATATGGGTGGAGAAAGAAAACATGTGGAGCCGAGCAGTTTCCAGGAGCACAGAAAGAACGCTAAAGCATTGGAAAGAATTGAAAAGGGAGGTTTAATCCTGTATCCGGAAAAGCTCCATGGTACGGACAAGGGGATGCTAGACTATTTTGTTAAAAACTGGAAAAATGGTGAGATTGTGCTGTTTGGTAGGAATGTTAAGCTAAGTGAGGACTTAATTGGTGAGATAACAGGTCTTTCGACTGAGGGTGTTAAATTCTATCGGGACCGGCGATTCTCTGATGAAGTGGTCATTAAATTTCCCAAAAAAGATAAGGAGAAAGCGAAGATGGTTAAGGTTGCCAATAGCTACTTTGATGTTGTGTCCATCAAATCTATATGGAGGAAAGTTTTAAGAGTCATTATGGAATATATCACGGTTGACGGGCGCTTCACCAGAGTTTATGGTTACCACTTTGCCATTCTGAACCATTTTCGTCACAAGGTTCGTATATCTCTGCCTTTTTACTTATTTTATTCTTTAAAGAATTGCCTTGATGATATGGAAAGAAACCCTAGGAGGAATGCTATTATTCACCCTGGTCTTGTTAGGCTCATTTTTGAGCATTTTCAAAATTTACCTGCTTTGCCTAAAACTGTTGAAATTGAAGATTTGGATGATGAGGAGACAGAAAGTAGTAGGGAGATCGAACCCCGGGCCCCCCCTGCTTGTGATCTTGTTGGTCATGAAACCATTGCTCCCCAGTCCTTGTCTTGTCAGAAAACCCTTAAGGATTATGCCCCGTTGTCTTGTCCTAAATTGCAACCTCTGCATGAGTGCCCTAGTCCGGGTTTTGCTTCACCACCCTGTCTTAATACCCAGTCGTCTCCTGGATGCCCTACTCCGGGTTTGTCCCCTGGTTTTAAAGGTACCCCTATTACGAAACTTGTTTCATTTTCTGGGAATTCAATGGAAATCCTCTCTAATAAACCCATGGTAAGTAAGGAATCGGCCCCTAGTGCCCCTGCGTCTGAAAGATTGGGGAATGATCATTATGAGTCCCCTATTCAGGATGAAATTAATCCAGCCCTGAATAAGCTCAAGCCTGAGGACATGGTGAGTATAGCGAAAAAAAGTACGGATGGCCTTTTCACTGTTCTCAAGTGGACCCAGAAAGAAGTCTGTGATTTGAAAGGCCGTTTTACTGATCTCAGCAATAGGGTCATGGACTTGGAGCAGAAGATCAGTTGGAATCATAGAGATAATGAAGGATAGGAAACTCCCTTACTGAGGAAAAGACAACAATCACAGGAGGATAGATTGACAAGTATCGAATGCAGCATGTCCAAGATTGGCCAAAACATTAGGGCCACTGTTGCGAACAATCACAAAATCGCTAGGCATAACACCATTATCATTAATGCGATGGTGGAAAAGCTTGAAAAAAACCAAAAGGGTTTGTTGGTCGTGGATTTGGATGCAAACAGGGGAGGAAGCAGATCAGCTGGTGAAGGGATTTCGACTCGTACCCAGGCTAACATTAAGAGAAAGACCCCGACTTCGTCACATACAGCTCAAATTCTCAATCAGGGGTTACAGGACATAAAGGATGTTGAAAAGGAGGCTGTGGAGTTGCTGAACACCTTGGAGTAGCCTGATGGTGTTTGTTGCTATTTTTTTGGGAGGTCCTTTTTTGGGCCCTGTTGTCTCTTGGTGCTGTCGTGTCTTTTTTGGACAGCCGTCTGCTTGTATGAACTTTTTCTATTATCTTTTGTTGTTTAAACTCTGCGGTTTCAGGTCCCTATAAAACCTGTTTTTTCCTTTTCAAAAACATGTTATAATTATAATAATATTATTTATTAATAAACAACTATATTATGAAAATATAATAGTGAATTATCTTAATGACAATGGTTTGTTTTTGTTGATTAGATTGTGTGAGATATTTTTTCTTGTTGATGCAAAATGATCTCTCACAAAATATAATCTAGAAACGATTACGAGAGTACTATGAATTATGGAAATTGATATAATTGTTTCCAAAATGCCAGTCCATATGTTTATGGGATACATAATTGTTAATTGTTCCTCAAAATAAAATATAATGACTTCAAAAATTGTATAAACATATTATTATTATTTCAATTAAACTTTTTGGATGTGTCTCTTTATATTTTTTTTAAATATTATCCTGTATTCAATAAGATTATATAGAAAATATTTATTACAAAAATAATGAAAAAGGAACAATTGACTTTTGTTAAAGAATAGAGGTTCCTAATTAAAATTGAATAAATTTTATCTGAAAATTAGAAGGAAAATGATTACCTGAACCAGAATTTACTACTGTTAACTAAACTATTTTCTTCCAAAATTTTGAATGTCATGCTCCATTGAGTTTTTAGCAAAGCACAAATGGTGTTTCTTTGACTGATTAACAGATGATTGTGATGAAAACATGTTTATGCATTTGTTACTTTGAACGAGTGGGTGAGTATTGGTTTGCTTTTTTTCATTTCAAATTCTCATATTATCAAAGCTGTTAGACAGCGATGTTAGATTTCCACAGGATTATCTATTTTCATCGTGCTTCTGGTCAAGGAAATCTACAAGATTCACTTCTCTGATTTACAAAGCAGGCTGCAGCCACACTGCATTACAATTTGCAAAAAAAAATTGCAATAAATAAACAACCATGATTTTATGAATTCCGAATATACCGTGCAGCGATTATGAACACTGAAATTTTAGTGCAAAATATTCTACCCCAACAATAAACACTAATAAATGACAATATTATAATTCTTGTTTCCAAATCCTATTAGTGTTTCCACATGTTGGCATTATCAATAGGATTAGCGGTTTTCATTGTGCTTGTGGTCAAGGATATCTTTTCCAAATCCTATGGACCATCTTGGTGCACTTACCCGGCTTCAAAAATTGCGACCATCTTGGTGCACTTACCCGGCTTCAAAAATTGTATAAACATATCATTATTATTTCAATTAAACTTTTTGGATGTATCTCTTTATATTTTTAAAAAATATTATCTTGTATTCAATAAGATTATATAGAAAATATTTATTACAAAAATAATGAAAAAGGAACAATTGACATTTGTTAAAGAATAGACGTTTCTAATTAAAATTGAAGAAATTTTATCTGAAAATTAAAAGGAAAATGATTACCTGAACCAGAATTTACTACTGTTAACTAAACTATTTTCTTCCAAAATTTTGAATGTCATGCTCCATTGAGTTTGTAGCAAAGCACAAATGGTGTTTCTTTGACTGATTAACAGATGATTGTGATGAAAACATGTTTATGCATTTGTTACTTTGAACGAGTGGGTGAGTATTGGTTTGCTTTTTTTCGCTTCAAATTCTCATATTATCAAAGCTGTTAGACAGCGATATTAGATTTCCACAGGATTATCTGTTTTCATCGTGCTTCTGGTCAAGGAAATCTTTTCCAAATATATTTCTATATCCTATCGCCAGAAGGGCATCTACAAGATTCACTTCTCTGATTTACAAAGCAGGCTGCAGCCATACTGCATTACAATTTGCAAAAAAAAAAATTGCAATAAATAAACAACCATGATTTTATGAATTCCGAATATACCCCAGCAATAAACACTAATAAATGACAATATTATAATTCTCTACAGCATCATGACCAAGGATATCTTTTCCAAATCCTATGGACCAGAAGGGCATCTACAAGATTCACTTCTCTGAATTGCAAAGGTGGCGGTTGCAGACACACTGCATTTCAATTTGCCAAAAATCATTGCGATAGATATAGCAACCATGTTTTTACGAATCCCAAAGAAACGGTGCAGCGAGTATAAACACTAAGATTTTGCTACAAAATATTCTACCAAACCCCATTAAACACTATGATTTTTGTTTTTGACAGCATATTCCACTCAACCTCTCGAAAATTACAACCGGGATCTTAATAAATGACAATATTTGAAGTATCTGTAAATTGAACCTAACCCTCAAAACCTACTACTAGATTTCAGTAAGCAAGGATATTTGAATTTATAATATATCTAATTATGAGCTGTAGCGGCAGGGCTGATTGAACAGTCCTCGGCATCTTAGCACTTATATATAAGATTTTCAACCCTCCTACATAGTCATATGACTTGAATTTCAGTCCTCCTTCATCCTCATTTTGTTTAAATTTCTTCAAGATTCCTACCTCTGATTTAGCTTCGTTTTCTTCTGAATTAGCGTAGCGACGTTGAAATGGAGATTGTGAACTATGTAGACGTGATTATGATAGACGCTGATGTTGAAGAAGAAGATGTTATTATGGAGGATGCGCAGATCGACGAGGACGATGCTTTCATGATGGATGCGGAGATGGACGGGGAAGATGTGATCATGGGAGACGCGCAAATGGAGGAGACAGATATCTTCATGCTAGATGCCGACGAATATGTCTTCATGGACGTGGTGATGGAAGATGCAGAGATAGCTGAAGTACAATTAAATCGAAAAAGAGGATCACATTGTTGTGATCCATATGACTATATAGGTATGTATGTAGGAAATTTTTAGCTGTAACAATAATGCTCTCTTTTTGTATCTCTGTGCAGTTTTAAAAATTTGATTTTGGCCTTGATTTTATGTGCTAATAGGTGAGATTGATCTTGCAGATATATATAGGTCCTGTAAACGCAGGCGCACCGTAGACATTTGGTAATACGGGCTGTGGTCGCGTCAATGGCGAAGCGTAGTTTGTTTGATGGTTTTGGTGGAATGCACCTCTGTATCATCGGTGCAAGTTTGTGTCCACGTCGAGTTGGTAAGGTGGCGGGTCGCCACAAGGTTGGGCTGGCAAAAGTTGTATGCCTCTGCGTGGACGATTTTGCAGCCTGGGTCTTGTGTAAGAACACTTTAGTCAAGCGGTGGGGAAGAATGGTGATAAATGTTTTTGCAATTGGGGCCGATGTCATGGTGTTTCTGCTGGTCTGATGTCATGGAGTTCCAGATGGTTTTTGCCAGAAATGGGCTGAATGTAATATCTTTCTGAAAATCAATAAAATATTTACCTATGTAATATCTTTGTGAAATGAACAATCATCAAATTAATGTAACTGTCGGTAGTCGAAGAGACATTGGTGTCCTTAAAAATATAGTGGAGATGTTGGATTTTAGAAATGTGAAGCAACGAGAGGTGCATGAGGCAGCAATGCAAAATCTCTTACATTTGTTGTCCCAAACAAAATCAAAATCTAGCATAGAGTAGAACGAGCGATGCGACTGTAAATAGACTTAAGTAGGCTGTGTCCATGTTGGGGAATACAAGAGGTCATTCCCGCTTCTGAAAATCCCATGTTGAGCCAATGTCCTCCTCTGTAGAAGCTCTTCTTTCAACCCATAATTCTTCTTTTTGGGAAAAGCAGGAGGAGGACTTAGTTCCACAGAGTACCAAATTCAAGTTTCATCTATGCTTTCTACATCCGTAGGATAACTGCACTCTGTGCCCTAGGTCGCTTCACCTTCTTCTGCAAGTCTTTTGACATCTAACAGAGTTTGTGTAAACGTTGTTGATTCTATCATTATTGGAAATGATGAATCACTATTCGATACTGCAGGGTTAATTTCAATCTTTTTAAACATGTTTTGAACAATTCTTGCCAGATGTTTTGAAAAATTCTTGCCAGGTAGTTGCAAAAATCTTGCGTTACTTTCTTTATATAGGCAGAAGCATGTCTCACCTGCTCTCTCCATCTTTTAACCACACATGGGAGTCTCTCAGCGTGCATTTTTTGGCTTCATACTCCACCTGCCAAACCAATTCTTAATGATTTTCCTTTTCAAGTCATGCGACAGCTGAAGATGGGTAATGGTTTCTTTCTAGCCAACTCTATGATCACTGAACCAACTTATTTTCTCTCTCTGATTTCATCATGATATATTACTTTTATGGTTTCAATCGTATTGCATCAGATTTTCTTTTGGCCATGGTTATTCGCATTGTATTGGTTAATCATGTTTTAATTTAATTTCTGCAACTTCCCGTCTATTCAAGCTTCTTGTTTAATGATTGATTAGTGAGTATTTATTGAAAGAATTGATCCAAAATGTCATTGCAAAATATTCTTGTTATTGTTCTATTTTTTATTCTTCAGCATTTTGTCATTTGGATTGATTCAAGTATTTCTTTTTGGTGATATTTATAGAAATATGTGTATGCCAATCTGAAGTCAGTCGGGCCCTATCTCAGAATACAGCATCCCTATCTATCTATCCATTTAGGCACTCACCGGATGGACAACCGGTCAAGATGGGATAGGGCGACTGAATACAATACCTTAATTTCCTCTAGAGTTATTTTGGCCCTTCGACTATTCGCCACTCAAACTCGGCTGTTCTAACTTATGGTATACAAACTCAAGATTGGTATTCACACTTACTAATGCCCCTCTGTTCTCTAGATAGGGGTGTGAGGTAGTTGCTCCTCAGATCGGTAGTCCTCCCCTAACTCATTGTGTTGATATCTTGTATTATTATACATGCTTTCTTGATATCTTCTTTTTCGGCTCCCGAATTTCGAACACCCATTTTTTCCAACTCTGATGATGCAGCCTTCTATACTTCAACTCCTTTAGTTCTTCTCTTTTATTCAAAGCCTTGCTTTATTTGTCACTTGTTGAAGCCATAGCAATTAATTACTTAGTTGTGCTGAATTTATGTTTTCTAGCCGCTGAAGTTCTAAGTTTTGTGAAATTCCACTGTTATATTGAAGAACTTGTGGCTGAGGGATGATTACAGCTGGAACGACATAGCTATGAGTATGCATTGGGGGCACTATGACATTAAATATGAATCTACAAATGTCAATGGAATGCTCATTTTTACACAGTGTAGTCATAAAGTTGAACAAAATATATTTATTATGCCTTTATATTGGCCACAAAGTGACCATTACATAAATAAATCATGGAATTAAAGGAAAGTTTGTTTCATTCCATTTTAAATAAGTTTACATTTAAAATAAAAATAAATTACTAATCTAAATCATATATGTATCTTTCGTTATTACCCTATTCGATAATGTGGAGTTAATTTGCAAGAAGAAATCATATAGAAAAAGAATAATAAAGTATATATATATATATAATTATAATGTTAATTATATAACTTATTATATTTTTAAATGAAGAGTATTAACATCTATTGAAAAAGTGAAGAGATATTAGTTTAGAATTATTTTCTTTATTTAAGAAATTTTATTTTATTCAAATTTTTGTCTATTGTTGATAATTATTTATGTTATTTTTTAATGAATTTCTTATAAGGTTCTTGTGGTTTTTTGACACAAGAAATATTTTGTGGAAATTATGTGAGAAACACACCATGTGAGCGATGTACTAGCAAATACAATTTTATTTACTTCAAAACTTGATTTTGGCAAACACAAAATGTGTTTCTTATTCTAGATTCCATAAGAGGTTTGTAAAATTTTGATGAAGAAAAATATGTAAAAAATCATTAAAGAATTTTGAAAATGCTATATTCAAATAAGATAGAATCCCACACAAATATTTACGCATATTATTGTTAAGGTTCAATAATCAAAAAAATATTCTAACTACACATAAAAACAATTTTTCATTGCTTATCTTTATTGGTTGAACAATGTATAATTAAGCCGAGAGGCTTCCTATAGTGGCAATGATCCATGTAAACAAAAATGAATCATATTCAAATTGATAGGCAATTGAAAATAATAGAAGAGGAGGAGGCATGAAAGTAACTGAAATTAGTGACAACATACCATTCCATCGCCTTGCATGCCAATTGGTGCTGGCAGGGAGCCGTTTCAAGTTCATATCAGGTAAATATCCTTCATATGTTTTATTTCCTTATTGCATTCATTCGATCTTCGTGATTTGCACCATGGCCTTTCCATTTCAAACACTATTTTGTTTGCATGTTTACCAGGTTCATTGCAAGAAATTATGCGAGTATCCAGGGAAGAAGATCACATTTCATATAAACGAGGGGTCAACAGACTACTGGTTCTCCATATTCATTGTGTACTAGATATTTATGTTTCAAACTTTAGACCATCCTATTCTCTATGTCTGATCTCGCTTCAACCCTAATGAATAGATGGAAGAAACTGTCCATGTCATGAAAAAGAAACGAACTCTACCTAGAGAGAAAGAGATGCTCCCCATGCTTGCGTCTGTCGACACTTTGTTACTGCATGTTTAAAGCGCATTTGTGTAGGCACTTTCTCCTAATCTATTTAGAGTGATATGTATTATCCTTAATAGCTTTGTTGAAAATATTCAGCTTCCAAGAGGTGCACCAGGATTGTACGTTAGTTTTCCTGATAAGATAAGTTGTGTATTTTTTTTTTCATATTTGAGCATTTAATAACTTATTTAGTGAATAGATTGTTTACTGAAATATCAAACACATACCTTAACCAGACCTATTGTGTTTGACTTTCCTTTTGCATCTAATTTATTTTCAATCTATATGCCTATAATGTCCACCCTACTTGGGTTTTGGTTTAAAGTGATTTGTTCTCCTAGTAATTTTTTCTTGAGAAAATGCTTCATTGAGATATTTGATTTCGGTTAGATTTTTTTCTGCAAATTTGTAAGGCCAGTGATATCTCCAGAAGTTGCATGGATATTAGTACAAAGAAAGTAAGATCAAAATCACCATAAACTTGATTGTACACAACCTTGGACAAACTTAGCATCTAAAACTTTTATTTCCTTTGGATCTATGGACCTTTTGAGCATCTCTAATTATATCTCTAACCCTAACCCTAAACCTAATCCCTATCCTAATCCTTAACCCTAACCATAAGCCTAATTTTATCTCTAACCCTAACCCTATCCATTAAGTGATCCTACATCTCCGGCCCTAACCCTAACCCTAATCCTAACACTAACCCTAACCCTAATGCCTAGTAGCTAAGAACCAAAATCCTAATTATATCTCCAACCCTAACCCTAATCGTCTTCTTAATACTACTAATCCCACCCTGATTCTATCTCTAACCCTAAACCTAACCCTAATATTGATTCTAACCCCAACCCTCATCCTTTATCTCTCTAACCCTAACCCTATCCTTAATCTTAACCCTAACCCTAATCCTAACCTTAAACTTAACACTAATTCTATCTTTAATCCTAATCATAACCCTAACCATACTCCTAATCCTAATCCTAATCCTAATCCTAACCCTAACCCATAATTCATAACACTAAACCTAACCCTAACCCTAACCCTTGATCATAATTCTCTCTCTAATCCTAACCCTAATCCTAATGCTAACCCCAATCCTAACCCTAACCCTAACCTTAACCATACCCTTCATCCTAATTTTATGTGTAATTCTAACCCTAACCCTAATTGTGATGATAACCCCAGCCCAAATTCTAATTCTAACTCTAATCATAATCGTAACCCTAACCCCATTCCTATCCCTAACTGTAACTCTAACCCTATTCATAATGATAACACTAATCCTAATCATAACCTTAACCCTAACCCCAACCCTAACCTTAATAATTTTACCTTTCATGTCACGCTACGAATGCTACTAGCATATATATATTAATTTATAAATAATATATATATATAAATGCCAAGAGATATCCTTCTCGAGGCGTCTATTTTTAAACAATTTATCACATAAATAGTCTATATGAAAGAGAGACTAAATCATTAGTATATCACTCTAAAAGTAAAATAAAATAGTTTGAGATTGTTATCTTGACTTTTTTAAATATGTGTGTTTAAGCCATTTATACTATTTATTAGCACACCCCCCAACTATACACCCTTTTATTTTATTATTTAAAAAAATATTGAAAACTATTAAGTACATTATATATAATTTTTACTTGTGAAATGTGATATTTAAATATATATATATATATATATATATAGCATTATCAAATTATTACCCAAATTTAATCAACTATCAGTCAAGAGACCAATTCAATGATATATTATTTTATACAATCACATTCAAGAAATTAATTTAATTTTCAAATATATTACAACTAGCATATAAATATTATTTATTAATAATATATATAAAATATGTCGGGACATATCTTTCTCGAGGAGACGCCTCAAGAAGGATATTTCTCGACGTATTTTATATATATTATTAATAAATAATATATATATGCTAGTCATGTAGAATTAAATTATAAAACTATTTGGTAGGAAGGGATTTTGAATTTTTGCATAGTAAAAAATCTACTCATGATTATATACATTTCTTTCAAATTTTATTTTATTTTTCTTTCAAATTGAATCTTCAAAAGTATTTGAGACCTTCTTCCAAAAATATATAACATGATATATGTTAAGATTTTATTACACCTTTTTAATAATATACATTGAATTTTACTAACCATTATAATAAATTATTAGAGAATAAATTTTACAAAATTTCACTCTAATATATAATAATTTATTATGCATATGAGATAGCTAAATTTTTTTTTTTTCAAAATCAATCTACAACATAAATTACTTTATCTTTTGTTGAAAATTAATATAATATATATTTTTTAATATTTATAAATAAATTTGATACTATAAACAAAATCATGTAATTATAATTGAAAAGTATTTATTTCTTCATAAGTAAAAGAATGAATTTTAGAGAACCGCATATTTCTAATAAGTAATATTAAGGATGAGTGAATAATTTATCTATAATATATAACATTCTTGGAAAAAGAAATATTAGATATCCTATTAGTTACGACCCTTTAAAATAATGTTAATTATTCAATGTTTTAATGAGTTTTCTTAAGAACCATTTCAACATAGGCTAACCTTTTAGGTTCGAGTATTATTTCTAATTAGATCAATATTATTATTTCCATTTTATTTATTTCTAAAATTTGATATACATTTTTTCATTAATATTTTGAAGCAAGTTAATAATGAAATGTTTATAAATATTATTATGATTCTAAATGTAACTATAGTTTCCATTTTTCCAATTTTATCACACCCTCAATTAGAATAATTATTCTACAATGACTGTTAAAATAAATAACCATAAATTTAATTATAATAATCAAGATAATAACAAGTAAATACATAACCATAAATTTAATTATAATATTCAAGATAATAACAAGTAAATACACATTGCTTCACATTTGAAACCATTTTCATCATAAACATATTAAGACAAATATTATAATTCACTATTAATATGGATAAATTAATTTATGTAACCGTTCATGATTTCATATTGCTAGAAAGGGAGGGGGACATGTTCACATGCTATGCTAGAAAAGATCACGCACTCAATGTTTTCTGTAAGAAAGGTCCATTAGTATATCAATACCCAAAAAACCACTTCGAGAACAAAAGGAATGTTACAAATATTTACTGAAATAATGATAAACAAAACACAATTTAATTAATAAGTAATTTTGTAATATAAGTCCATCTAATGAATATAAATATAGTAAAACCTTTAATTTTATTATTCTTTTTGTGTGCGAGAAATTGAAAGATAAGAATTATAAAAAAAATTAAATATAAAATAAAAATGAAAACAATTTTTAATCTATGTAAATATTGATTTTCATGTTGATTTAGCTTTGTTTGGATGTGGATTCAATTCATTAGCACAATATTATAATATTTTAATGAGTATGGATTTAGATATAGTAGATCTATGTAAGAGTGATTGGTAAAATGATAAGGGAGTTATCTTAATTATATATTTTTTAGTATCATATGAAGGACCTAAATTAATAGATTATCTTGGAAATCAATTGAAAAATTGAAATTTTCCATTTTGAATCAATGATGAGATAACAATTAATTATTTACTTCAATTGATAGATATTTGTGATGAATAAATTTCAATTCAAAGGATGACTTTAGTAATAGATGAAGAATAAGTTTCTAAATGAACATTGAGTTAACCAATGTGGTGAGTGATAAAGAAATTATATCACAAAATTGTAGGAATTAGGTGGATAGTTTTAGTGTCTATATTTTTTCCCTTCTTAAAAAAATGCATGAAGTGACAATGTTTCAAAGAAAATAAAAGTGTTTGAGAAGAAAAATTAGAATATATGAGGATGACAATGATGATATGTCCTAGTTGAGTGAGAAATGGAAAATCAAAGAAGAGAAGATGGATAAAGAAATGTCAAATGAATGATGGAAAATAATGAAATAAAAGTAAAGGGATGAATGTAATCTCTCGATGACTATGCATGAAGATCATGATGTATTATGTTGTATTTGAGTTTAAAAAATATTATTTAATATAAAAAAAGATATTATGCACTAAGGTATATAAGATCAAGATGAAAATGTATCCAATGTATGTAATAAATCTCAAGAAAATAATACATAAGAAAATGCTTCAGCACTTACAAGGAATTTGATGACTTTGGTGGCTTCATGATGAGACAGCCATCAAACATAGAAAAAAAAATAATAGAAAATTTTATAATTTATATTATTCAAAATACACCATGATATGAAATGATCAAATAGGAACAATGTGGTTTAGAGGATAAATAAAAATAAAGATAAAAATAATAAAAGATAAACCAAAGAAAAAGAAAAGAAATTGTCAACTAACATACAATAGTACTAACTCATGCCAAGTTGTGGAAAGGACTAAAGGATGGAGTTGGATCATATTTTATGCAACAAAGGAAGAATCACATTTAAGAAACACATCTAATTTAGGGAAGAAATCATCCCACATAAGACAAGTCATGGATTAAAAGAAGAATTTTGTGATGCAAAAAAATATGGGTTCGACTATATTTTATTGAGATTAATGTAAATTTATTAATAAAAGAAAATTGAAAGTGTATGCTTCAATTCTATAGCTTGAATTTTGAAGGTACATGTTATTGTTTGGTCTTTATGTTTATTGATGGGGCAGTAGAAGATTCATGAAAATTGCAATTTTTCAAGTATAAAAGGTATTATAGTCACTAAATTGGCCAAAAGCAATAAATAAATACTTTTTCCAAAATAGGATGTTGTCACTTAACCCTAGTATATAACAATGTGCAAAATAGAGTTGGTGGAAGACATGAAAAAATGACATGCGAATAGGATAAGCAAAATAGAAGAGGACTTGTAATATGGCGAATTCTAGTTTATTACACATGGTCTCTATAACTAGGTTTTCACTAGTGTACTTGTGTAACATGCCACTAAAGGTGGTTTTCATCGTAAAATGATTTTTATCTTTACTCTTTTTTCATACTAATTTTTCCTTTTTTCAAGTTTTTAGGATGGTAATAATAGAACCTATTTGTTATCTTTTCATCATGATGACTCCCCAATGTTTCATAGAAATGGTTTTCACAAGAGTTCACTTTCTCTTCCTTACTATTTATTTTAGTTTTATTGATTTTTTGAATTTTTTTAGTATTTTCTCAATTTGTATATTCCTTATAGTGAATATGGTCATACATTATTTACACAATTTTTATTATCAATCTAAAACTCTAAAGACCTATTCTTATATAAATAAAGATTATTAGACTTCTTGAGTAATATTTGATCAAGACATTTTGACTTAGGAAAGTATGTTCTAATAATTCAGTGGCTAAAATAATAGTTTTTATTTAGCACCACGTACACCATTGTACACCTCTTTTATTATGAGAGATCCGTCTTTGGAATTAAGGTATCTCCTTCACATATATTGAAGCTTCTTTGATATGTTGTCCACTAGGGATGGTGAAATGAATTAATGATGGATACAAATTTTGTGGTGTATGCTAGATAGGTTAGGTTGTAAGGTGACATGATAGAGTTATTTACATATGTTATGATATAAATGATATTTTGGACCAACAAGATTATGAACAAAATTTTATTTAGGGACATTACACATGGGGACTAAAAGGTTGTCGAATAATAATTTTTACTGATTAATATTATGTGGCATATCCAAAAAGGATTCAATAAAGGCCATCCCCTATACATGTTCATGATTTTTTTTAGTATTCAATCTTTCATTAACATATTAATTATAATATAAACAATTCTAGAATCAATATTTGTATCTAGATTAACCTTTTATGATTTTTTTACAAGGACTATTTACTAATTTTTCCACATTAAAAAATTCAAAGAAAGCCTAAGTTCCTCATCTATTGGTGTCTCATTTTTTTCATTATTAGGGTCATCATTTTTTTTTTCAAATTTTTATTTGATATCATCTCAAAGAATTTTTCCCTAGGGGAATTTTTTTTTTTTGATCTTTTAACTATGCTTAAACTTTAAAGACTAAGGAACTTGTCTTGTTCCCAAAAATAAGTTGTTGGTTCTAATTATATATCAAAAACATTATTATGGTTATTGATCATAAAATATTCATGGATTACTATGAACTCGTATCTAGCTTTACAATTTTAAAATATGTGTAGAGTCATACATGATCTTGTTGGTTCTACAAAATGAGATCTAGATAGATTAGTGGAAGATAGACAAAGTGTAATGAAAATTTTAATATTACAAACATTTATCTTATTGAAGAGGGTAGCCAAGTTAGTGAAGGATTCTTTGAAGTCCTATCTCTTGAAATGCTTAACAATGTGAAATGAGCTTACCACAGTGTTAGAGGTGACAATGTATGAAGTGACAAAGCTTCAAACAAAATGCAAGTATTTGAGAAGAAAAAATAGAAAATATGAGGATGATAATGATGATATGCCCTAGTAGAGTAAGAAATGGAAAATAAGAAAAAAAGTGAAATGACTAATTGATTTATGTCACGTCTAGATGTTATCCATGTGTAAACTACATGTGTGATCTCTCAAAATAACAAAAGATAAACAAAGAACTATCAAATGAAAAATGGAAAATGATGCAAAAAAGTTAAGTGATGAATGTGATCTAAACATGACTATGCATGAAGATAATATTTATTATGTTTTTATTAATAGGGAAAAATAGGTTTTGAAGGGACCTGAAACCCTTTATATCATAAACTTATAGTTTAATTATCTATTAGTAATATGTCGCTTGAGGTTCCCCAATCTACTAACTTTAATGGATGTCTCTCCCACACCTAAGTTAGTAGTTAATCCTAGTATGAATCAAGTATCCTCCATCATCCAATTGGTATGTATGTTTTGGTTCCACCTTTGATATCCTATAAATGACCAAGATACAATCACATAATTACCTTTGTGCTTCCAAAGGAAAAGAAATATTATATACGGGTATGTGCAGGATCATCATGGAAAAAATAGGCCCTTAAGTGGCAAAATTTAGAAAAATCAAAGTTAGACAACTTGACGTAAAAATTTGAATAAGTTATCTATATTATTTCAAAAATATGTAACAATAGAATCTGTATAAAATTGAATGTAGTTTCTAAAATACTAGGTTTATTTTTAAAAAATAAATCTATTTGGTGAAAATTTAAAATTTCAATGCAGTGGTACTTAAATTTCAAGGAAAAAATAAGAAGTAGGTGTTTGTCTGACCACCCTAACCACAATAAAATGATAATATTTTTGTATAAGATTTTAGATATAAGTAGAGTACTCATGTCACGATGTGATGTATATTTTTTTGTAATTTTTTTCAAGTAAATAATTAATTATGATTTTTTTATTATAACTTTTAGAAAATATAAAAACTCATATGTTTGACCACCTTAACTTGTTCAAAACTTCATGAAATTAAGTTTTTTTTTAATCCTATAGTATGTGAAGTATAGAATGTGACACATGTCTTAGATTCATAAAATGTGATACCATTTGAAAGATATAGATATTTTTCAATTAGACTATCAATTAGGACTTTAGTCGTAATTCAAATAGAAAATGAATAATAATTATTTATTAAATTCAAAGTAAGGCATAATTTATATTTGTGGAAAGCTGAGAATCTCCTTTAAAAACCCTTTTCATTTCATCAATTTTGGGTAAAAGAAAATTCATCAACCACATACCCTACATATACCCATCATATTGCCACTTTTTGGCCCATCATGATCCTGCACATACCCATACCTAAGAATAGATTGGTGTGGCGTAGAAAATTTAACACTCTTGAGAAAAGAGACAATTTCACGCTTACTTTGGACCTACTTCTGAGTACCCTTGCATTAATCATTCTTTAAAATAGCATTTATAGGCCCCTAAGACCCATTATTTTTTATCTAAAGGCCCGTTTCACTTAAAAATCATCTAAATCCGGACAAACAACACTTAATTCACTCATATCACAAAAACCCACCTCCAAAAACCACTAGTGGGACCCATTTTCCAAGGGTGGTGAATGGGTCCCTTTTGGGGAAATATTCAATTTTGAGCAAGAATTTAATCAATTTAATTCAAATTTTCAGTGGATGTCGGCCTCTTTGTTTTACTTTAGGCTTTCCTAGTCTTAGACACACTTAAGACTAAGGTTTTATGCAGATTTTGATCATTCAAGGTTTGATTACCAAATTGGGGGTTTGACCAAGGAAAACTCGCCATTAGACAATAAACTTTAAACTATATTGTAGGTATTTTCCAAGATTCTGATATGGGTTTCCATCAGAAAGTGTTGTGCAGGTGACAAGGTACATATCTAAAGCTTGAATTTGTAGAAAATTGAAAAAGGAATGATTCGCCATGGATGGTGAATGAGTCCCACTAGAGGTTCCTGTCAGATTTAAATGGAAATTCCAGTACCCATTTAGCAGAAACCAATTTTTGGGCAAAAAACCCTAACCTGGGACTAATTCACCCAAGGTGGCGAATGAGTCCCAGTCAGCCAAAAAGTCAACTTTTCCAAATTTTCAAGGTTGTTTCCAGTCTTCATCAGGCTTATACTTTTAAGTATTTTTCAAACGTCGTTGTGTTTTCAAACACTTCATATTTCTTGGGTTTTGCATAAATAATCAATCAATTTCATCAATGTATTACATCAAGATCATTTCATTTAGGAATATTAAGATCATACATACCTTATTTTGAGTGAACCACCTTAGTTTTTGGGGTCTATCTCTCTCCTTTTAGGTGAGAAACCCTAAGAGTGCAAGAGAAGTTCATAGCATCACAAAAATTGATGGTTCAATTGGTTTCCCAACCTATAGTGGTCCATTGCATTCCTCATTGAAAGGAATAAAAGATATCTATGATGAGGAATCCCTCAATTAACCCTTCGCAAGTTGCAACCCATGTGATAAGGAAAAGAGGTTCAAAGGGGCATAAGTGTAGGTGTCTTGCCATCACTCACCAACTAGCTAAAAAGAATAAAAACTTACCTAATGACCAACCACTAATCCAAACTAGCTCCGTTGAGTTGCGTCCCTCCCATCCATCCTTGTCTTCACTTGACTCAACCCTACCACCCTCACAAAACCATGCAATTTAACCTTACTTATCATACTCCAAGAAAAAAATGAAAGTATCATATGAATGAAATTACTCATGATAATATTTATCATAAATAGTTTATTGTGATAAATTTTTATAGTGAAGAAGAAGAAGATAAGATAGAAAATCAAAAAGAAAATTATAATGAACTAGACCTTATATTTTCTAAATCAATGAATTTAAATAGGGGCCCAACCATGATGATCCTCTTGCTAAGAGTGATCCACCATTTTTTGAACTTGGTGATATTATCTTTATAACACTTGTTGTATTACCTTTAGCATATTTTCTATCTTTGATTTACGATGAGCAATATTGGGGTGTAGAAAATTTTCTTTAGATCGACTCACATGTGTTGTACTTTTGTGTGAGTTTTTGTGTATTTTCTTGCACATGATGTGATGATCTCTCATGTTGTGCTAGTTGATGTGTATTTATGTTTGTTAGTTTTCTTTGAGCGACCCATGTTGTTCCCATTATGATAAGGATATGTAAAGGAAACAAATGTACTATCATATTTTGTCTATTTATAACTATATACTTCTTTGTATCATGAACAAATTGTTGTCTTGTGTTTTCCTTTTTGGGATGATGCATTGGATTGAGACATTTAGTTCTCTTCAATGTTGAACTTAAAGTTTTTTTTGTTGGATTAATGTCTCATTCCTCTATTGTGTTTGCATTACCATGAGCATTTGGTAAATGATGTTGATTCCAAGAATAATCATATTACATATTATCTATGGTCTATAATAACCCAAAATCTATGGATCCCTTATTTAAGATCTTGTGTATTTTAAGTGGATTTGTCTTGGGGGAAACCCATTGTAATTGTTGGTGTAATTAATTATTTAATCACACTAGCATAAGTTTACTTAGGCATTATATTTAATTAATTCCCAAGTTGCATTATTAGGAAAATCATTAATAATGGGGTCTTTACCCTTTCCATGTATTTAGGAGATAAGATTCCTTCTAGAATATTATCTAGAACTTATCTCAATCACTTCATCATTCCCTAGGTAGTTAGTTAGGGTTTACAGTCACATGTTGTTAGATGAAGACCAAAAATCTGCATTGAACAAAGATTGACAAATATGGGTTAAATCTGTCAACTTTGAACCAATGAGATGAAAGTCTTCCCTATGAAATTGTTGAGTAAACATAAAGGAAATAATGACATTATCACACTAATGTAAAATATCATAAGCAATATAAGCATAAAATCTATTCCTAAACTACTCAAGCATCATCCCATAGGGGGATTGGTGCTACTTTGATATGAAAAGTAGCCCTTTCCCAACCCCTTTAGATAGATAAGCTAAATGATGAAATGCCTTGAAGATGGAGTGATGGTGGGCAAAATCAAATCTCCTGAAGAGAGTGACTTTACATGAATGATTGTGGAGTTGTGTAGGTTTTGTTCAAGAATGAAGCCTTCTATTTATAAAATGCTTTGATGAGAGAAATAGCCAAATGGATGAATGTGGGACAAAGATTTAGCCAATGAAAAGAGAACACTTGTCAACTTGTGATAGGCTTGAGGATGAGCACATTTTGGTCAATGTGCCAAAGAGAGGGAGATTTGAAATTTGAATTTGAGAGTAAATGATGAGTTTGACTTGTGCAAGGGACATGTAAGAGCTATTAAATGCCTTGTTGGATGTACATGTCCACTTGTTTTTGAATTCAAACATGATGGAATATTCCTCAAAGATACCATGTTGATGGAAAATGTTGATTTTATAAATGAATTAAAATGATTTATTGGTGCAAGTGGGAAAAACTAGAGGATGTGATGGGTGGTTAGGTTAGTTTAATCAGGATTAGATTAGCTTAATGATGATTAGGATGATTTTGACTTTTTTTGACTTGAATATTTTGATTTATATAATAAAAAAGGGATGAAAGGTGATTTCAAACTTAATTAAATAAAGGATTGATTTATTTAATCAAGGAGGGTGATGTTAGGATCAAGTTGATTTATTTGATTTAAACTGATGACTTCAGGAGATTGATAAATAAAATTGATTTATTTGTTGAATGGATGAATATGACCTAATTGAATGCATGATGTCAATTTCACGTGTCTATATTTTGCCCCTCTTTGAAGCAATGTACTTGTTGTGTGGGTTCAAAGAATAAATTTGCCGCGATCAACATTAAAATATTCTAGATTTTTTGGGTGCCCCAGCGGAAAGTACACTGGTACATTGCCCCCTGGAGAGATCGAGTGAAAAGATTCAATTTGAGGGTTGATCTCGCGATAAAGAGGTTCAAAATGGATGGTTATGATGAGATGATTTTAAGATGCTTAGAATAACAAATCTATATTATCTGAACAACTTAAATGATGATATGATGTGAGATGGATGAGATTGATGATGTGATATGTTGTGATTATGAAAATGTATGATTTATGCAAATGCTTAGACTAACAAATCTATATTATGATGATGATCATGTATGTGAGATGATCAATGTTTCATATTATGTATGATATGAATGATATGTGGTATGCTAACAGTTTTGTGGATGCATGATGGATGCAGGATGGATGCATGATGGATGCATGATGGATGCATTGGTGATGTTATGTTAGCGCAGAGAAGAAATGAGATGATGACAAGAGGATCCAACAAGTCCATGATCTAACGAGACTTTATTAGAGATGATGATGATGATAGATGATGATGATTTTCTTATCAAGGATTGGGACTTTTAAAAGGGTTACTGACCTTATGTTTGATAATACACATAGATACAATGCATCAAGGTATAAAGAACCAAGATGGCATTGTACCTAGTGCAATGGAGTTTGACTTGACAAACAAATAGGAGTATTCTTTTTCACACTTGACATATAAAAACCTTGCTAGGACGTACCTAACAAAGCAAGTATTCGCCAAGTTATTTTACTAGAAC
>VDFB02193277.1:0-20057 GCA_007258455.2 Sequoia sempervirens
ATCAAGAAGGATTGGGGGGGATGACATTGATGCTATTTAATAAGGGTTTCCAGGAGAAACTTAGAGCCCAACCTCCATCCCGGTTGAGGTTGGAAGGGTGGTTGTGGATTTCAATGGCCTCTTTAAGTTTTCTCTTAAAGAAGTTATCTTCAATGAACAAGATTTTGGTGTTTTCTAAAGCAATGTGATGCTTTGTCTTAGCGGAGTGTTCAGCTAGAGCGGATTTAGAGATTTGGTCGTGCCTTAGGTCGGCACAATGTTCTTTGATTCTTGTGTTAAAAGAACGACCTGTTTCCCCAATGTAGGGGGTGCCACATGAACACATCACTTTGTAGACACCTGATTTGAGGAAATGGTCTAGGGGGTCTTTGGAGGAAGGGATGTGATTTCTTACAGTGCGAAAAGGTTTGAAAGTGCAATTGATACCTTTTTTGAGAAGGATTTTGGCAATTTTGTTGGAGATACCCTCAACTATGGCTCTTGTTAACTCAAATAATGGTCTTTTTATATTTTTTGAATTATTCCATTTAGTCCTCACTATTGTGATTGTTTTTGTTTCATTCATTCTTCATCATTTGATTTCTTTCGTTTTCTACCTGATTCCTTTACTCTTTGATAATTTTTGAGCTATTCTTACTTGGTCTTTTCTCTTTTATTTCTCCCTTACAATTTACCATTGGTTCTAGTGATTAATTGTTTCCTTTCATCCATTATTATAATGGTGCCTTGTTTATTTACTTTCCAATAATTTTTATTCTTAATTATTTATTTATTTTCGTTTGTCCTTAATTTCTTATATTTATTTTTGTTTTGTTTCTTCCTTATCTTTCTCATTATCCTTTGCTTATATAATTCAAACATATACTTAGGTTTTGTTGTTTCTCATATATATATTTATAATTATTTTATGTCTTTGTGGGGAGTGTGCCTCTCAACCTTCCCAAACCCCTCTTCCCTCTCCTTTATATCCAAGTCTGTCTGCTCTCTTTCATTCTCACTCTACTGCTAATCATCCTGATGATGGATCATGGAGTATGATCCGAAACGTTGATGATATAAAAATCACACACAGTTTATTCCAAAAATCTTGCATACTAGCATCATGGACTGTGGAAACAAAATGTTATTAATAGAAATGAAGATTTTTAGTGAACAATTAAATAATTAGAAGTTATTCCAGTAGACCATGAAGAATGCGCATTATGAAGAAAAATATTGAAGTCCGCGAGGCTTAAACCAGATTTTAGTGGCTACACCTTACACACCACAATGTCACCCAAGGACAACACACAAACAAGCCAAGGACAATCTACACCACAACTTACAATTTCCATACCCATTGGAACAACAAGTCCAAATACTACAACTACCAACACTTCATCCATCTTTGCGACACAATCTATGTCACAACCCATGACACAAACCACATCACAACCATTATTCACAACACAACCCTTTGGCTCAACATTTACTCCCTTTGGGTCATCATCTTAGGCCATAGGGGCATCCACATCTAACATCCTTGGTAGACCTAAGGCGAGACGGGTTCTCATCCAAGGACCTTAATCAAACACAAACACAATGTCACAAGGACCTCAATCAAACACAAACACCACGTCCCAAGATCATCATATCAATACACACACCTTGCAAGGACATACCATGAACACCCCACATAGTCAAAATACAAACACTTCACATGGTTATAATCCTTTTCAACAAGGACACGGATCACAAATGACACAACCCTTTAACATATCATATGGCTACAAACATGGATCCTTTTTTGGAAACCAAAATATACACGGACAACACACCCAACAAATGCAACATAGCTTAACCACTTCTCACATCCCAACTTACACATCACACATTCAAACTCATGGACACAATCAAAATCCACCACATATGCACAATGTTTCAAACCAAAACATGTCATCTAAACAAAACATGGGACCACACAACACAAATATGGGACCTCATAAAAATGTTTCCAACAATCCCATAATAGACACATTGACTGTCTAGTTGGCTTCCCTACAAAAGCAAGTGGAAGGGATGCAAGTGTTAAACAAGAAGAAATAATCATCACATGATTTACATCCTTACCCATATGACACTAGCATATACATGCCTCCTATCCCTCCTGGGTATATTATGCCTACTTTCACCAAGTATAAGGGAAAGAGCAATCCTCTCGAGCACATATGAGAATTCACCACTACTTGTGTGGATGTTGCATATGATCACTCCTACCTTTTGAGACTCTTCCCTAGAATTCTTATGGGGTCGACACTTGAATGGTTTGTACTGATACCTAAAGGGTCTATAAATTCATGGGATGACCTCACTAATAAATTCATGGAGAATTATACTTATAACATTGAAAATTGTGTCATGATTGCTACCTTATTCCACTTGACACAAGATGAAGGAGAACCCTTTATTACTTTCTTCCAAAGATGGTGTAGTATGGTGGATCAATGTCTCGTCAAGATTCCTGAAAAACAAAAAGTGGACATGTTTGTAGAAAACCTCAAGCCAAAGTTGAAACACTCTTTTACAAGTAAATTGTTGTGCCACATTTGTAGACTTAGTTGAGAAAGACATGACACTTGAAAAAGCTCTAATATCCCAAGGTGAATTTACATATGGAAATAAAAACACACACAACCAACAAACCTCTAATGACAAAAGCAAGTTTTGGTCTTGCAATAAGAATTTAACAAACAATGGAGTCATGGACATGAAAGCTATGAATAAAATAGGACACACATTGACTCTTAAAGCACCCAACATGAATGACAACACAACCAACATGGTGCAAAATAATCAAGAACGAGGACTTCCAAGACAACCAAAGCAATACCCACGAAGAAAATACACCCCTTTACTGAAACCAATCGAATATGTCCTGAAGAAGCTAGTACAACCAAATTTCATACAACTCCAAGAGCCCAAACCATATGACCTAGGACAGTTCAAACCATCTTGGTGGGATGACAATTCCTTTTGTGACTACCATCGCATCAAAGGGCACAATACCTCATCATGCAACTGTTAATTGAAGAACATAATCCAAGACCTAATTGAAAATGGTACCATAGAGGTTGAAGGAAAACAACAAAATTCTAATCAAGACCATAAAATCTTCAAGAATCCACTACAAGACCATGGTTCGGGAAATCCCTCCACCTCAGGTCGAAAGATAGAAAATCAATCCAATTATACTAGGACTGCCTTTGATTACTCAAAGATAATTGATCACCTTTGTGCCACTGATGACTATTTCAACACAATCACCATTAAAAAGGTTCTTGAATGCATTATCACGTAGGGCTAAGGTTACTTTATCCGATCCTTCTTCAAAGCAGCCACAATCCAAAGCCCAATATAATCTTGTTGACCAGTTAGGAAAGACATCCGAGCAGATTTCTATCCTCGAGTTGTTATGCCTATCACCTAAACATAAAGCTATCCTTGATTAGGCTTTGAAAGAAACCTTTGTTCCTACTGACCTAGACGTCAACCGATTTGAAGCCATGGTTGGATACTTGGGAAATTCACTCTATGTCTCCTTTTCCAACAAAGACTACTCTACACAAAAGTCTAACCATAACGACCCATTACACCTTGAAGTATTTTTCCATCAACACAAGGTCAGACGAGTCCTAGTAGATGGAAGAGTTGGACTAAACATTTGCACCTTAAAATTGGTCAAGGTATTGGGATATTCTAAATCATGTGTAGACACAGCCAAAAGTATTGTAATCAAGGCCTATGATGACAAAGAACACTCTTCCAAGGGTGTTGTCACACTCCCTATCAGAGTTGGACCTGCAGTTATGGACACCACCACATTCCAGGTCTTGGATCTTGAACTTCCATATAACCTTCTCCTTGGTAGACCCTGGATTCATTCCATGAAAGTTATGCCTTCCACTTATCATCAATGCTTGAAATTTCCATTTAATGGCACTGAAGTCACAATCATTAGCGATCTCAATCCCTTCCAATATTGTGCTACTTTAAGGGGAGTTCTCAAACACTAGCTTCCTATCAATTGAGAAGCTTCCACATCCAATTTCACATGCATGTCATCCAGTTATGTTGATTCCTCCACCCTGATTAAATCATCCACATCCAAAACCCCATCCACCGACCCCAAAATCAAGCTCCAAGACAAAGGTTGTGGTGAGTATAAAATGAATACCGCCTATTGCATCACAAAGCTACCTAAGTCTCCCAAGTCTTATGGTATGCCTTGCTTCAAGATGGAACCCAAAATCATCATTAAAGTTCCTCCCACCACCACCTTCACAAGCTGGGGAGAGTTAAACAAAGAAGACATTGAGGAAATTTCAGCATGGATTTATAAAGATGACGAAGATCTATCGCCACTACCAATAGAATAATATGAAAAAGGTTTTGAGGTCATGAAACAAATGGGTTATGATGGAATCAGTGGACTTGGTATACATAAAAATGGAATGAGAGAACCCTTGATGCCTCTTAAGCAGTTGAAGAACTTAGGGCTATAGGGTTCATACCAATTAAGATTGGCACTCCAAGTACTAGGGTGCTTTCAAATAAGGATGTGAGTGCTTTGGAAGATGTTGAGACATCTGAGGATCCTATTGGCATCTATTATGGTGACACTGACTCTAATGAATATGAGTGGGACTCTTGTACCACCATCAATTATGATCTTGATCATGTCTTTCAGGAGTTTGACATACCTCCTCCATCCTTTACCAACCTCATGGATATCAATATTCGTGTCGACTCCTTTCATTAACTTGACCCACCCAAGACCACAGATGGAAGAGCATGGATAGAATCCTTATGGGACCTTGATAATACCTCTATCTTTACCCTATCAGTTTCTTCTCCGTCCTTCACTAACACCGATGATGGCATCTCCCTCGTTTACCCACAATTGATTGATTAGGACCAGCAAGATCCACCCACCTTGGACACATTTGAAAATGATGAGGCCATTTCTGAATTTATGGGACTACAAGAGGGAATACCACATGGGGACCATAAGGTTGGCTTCACTATAGATCTTGACACTGTAGCATATTTCGGTGAGACTATCCCACTGTTTAGTCGCAAAAATGACAAAAATAAAATAAAAAAATGAACAGTCTTTAGGTGAAAACCACAAGGCACCTTCTGACCAAGAAAAAGTAAAAAGAAAGGACGTATCTAAGGGAAAAAACCTCTTAAAGGAACCTAAGGATGGAGGGTTGGACTTTCTCTCAGTCAATCAAGAGAGATCCCTGATGCTGATAGAAGACGTAATAGAAGCCAACACTGATACTGCAGATAATCCTAATACTGTTCTCTTTGCAACATCCCTAACAGAAGAAGAAAAACTAGAATTTCAAGCATTTTTCACATAATTCCAAATAAATTTTGCATGGTCTTATGTTGATATGCAAGGGTTGGACCCTTAGTTGGTCCTGCATCATCTACCATTGCATCCAAACACAAAGCCCGTCAAACAAAAGCTTAGAAAAATGCACCCTCAAATAGCTATGTTGGTCAAAGTTGAACTTAAGAAATTATTGGATGTCAATTTCATAAGACCTATTGACTATGAAATTTGGATCTCAAACCTTATGCCATTGACCAAACCGAACAGAAAAAATTGTATTTACACATATTTTCGTGACTTAAACAAAGCATGTTTGAAGGATGACTTCCCACTTCCAAATATAGACATCATAGTAGATCTAATGGCAGGATACGAGATGTTGTCCCTCGTGGATGGATTCTTGAGATATAATCATATTCGTATCACCCCTAAAGACCAACACAAGACCACATTTACCTGCCCATGGGGTACATAGTGTTGGAATGCCATGCCCTTCAGATTGAAAAATGCAAGCGCAATCTATCAAAGAGCTATGACCACCATATTTCATGATCTCATGCACACATTGATGGAAGACTATGTTGATGATATTTTGGAAAAATCCTTGACACATGCTAATCACTTAAGATTCTTGGACAAGATTTTCAAAAGGCTTGAAGAATATAAAGTTTTCCTAAATCCAAAGAAATGTGTCTTTGACATGACATCAAGAAAGATTTTGGGATACATTGTTTCCTATCGAGGCATTGAAGTAGACCCGACAAAGGTAAAAGCAATATTATACATGCCTCCACCTAAAGGAATTAGTCAACTCCAAATGCTACAAGGCTGACTCTAATCTATTAAATGCTTCATCTCATAGCTTGCAGATAAATTTCAACCTTTTCAGTATTTGTTACACAAGGGATTCCCTTTTATTTGGACAGAAAAGTGTGAGGCATCTTTTCAATAGATTAAAGAGTATCTCTTGACAACTCATGTCTTGATGCTACCTATCGATTGAAAACCCCTAATTTTGTACATCTCAGCCACTATAGTCGCGTCGGGGGCATTGTTGGCTCAAAATGACCATGAGGAAAAGGAACGTGCAATATATTATATTAGCCGCACTTTGGTGGGATATGAGCTTAACTATAGTCCAATTGAATGTGCTTGTCTTGCAGTGGTTTTTACAACTCAAAAGTTGAGACACTACATGTTAACCCATCAGACTAAGCTTGTGGCAAAAATAGATCCTCTGAAATATCTACTCAGTAGGGCAGCATTAACAAGATGACTAGCTAAATGGGTCATGATACTCAATGAATATGACATTCAATATATGGAACGTAAGGCAATAAAAGGACAAGTCATCATTGACCAACTAACAGACACACCCACACAAGTCGATCACCCTTCAGTTTCATACTTTCCTGACGAGTCAATATTCACATTGGACACGAGAGTAACATGGAAATTGTATTTTGATGGCTCACATACTAATCATGGATCAGGTGCAAGTATATTATTTGTTACCCCTCAAGGTGATACAATCCCTAAATATTTTAGGATAGCCTTCTCGTGCACGAATAACATTACAAAGTATGAAGCCTTGTTGACAGGATTACGTATGGCAATAAAATGGAAAATCAAGAGTCTATAGGTCTTTGGTGATTCACAATTGGTCATTTGACAAGTCAACGATGATTATGATACTAAGGATGAGAAATTGACCCCATACAAATGAATGGTTGATAGTTTCAAGTAGTAATTTGTAGACATCTCCTTTTTCCAAGTGCCACGCATTCAAAATAAAGCAGCAAATGCCATGGCCACTATTAGGTCTCTTTTGGATATTCCTAACGATATGTCATAGTACGAGTTCTTAGTGGAATAGCTATTGGTCCCTACTTTCGATGTCCCAAAGTTTGAAATGGTATGTGAGCTTGTTGTCCCTAATTCCCCCTGGTACTAGGATATCTATGACTACTTACATTCCCAAACCCTACCACCCGACCTCTCCAACAATCACTGCAAGGCCTTCCTCTGCAAAGCCGCTAGCTACCCCATCATCAGTGATACCTTATATAGACATAGCTTTGACAACACCTTACTCAGATGTATTGACACTAACGAAGCATAAATTACATTATGTGAAGTACACGAAGGTATATGCGGAGCCCATTCTAGTGGTCCGGCCCTAGCTAAAAAGATCATGCGACTAGGATAGTAATGGCCTACAATGGAGCATGACACCTATCACTTTGTGCGGAAATATCGACATTTCTAGATACACAACGACCTCATTCATGTACCTGTGCAGGAGTTGCAACCTATCACTTCGCCATGGCCCTTCACCCAATGGGGACTTTCCTCATAGGAAAAATTCACCCCACCTCATCAAATGGCCATAAATTCACCATCATTGCCACTGAATACTTCACGAAATGGATTGAAGCCATCCCTATGACATATATTATTAGTAAACAAATCTCCAAATTCCTCCTCAATTATATCATATGTTAGTATGGTGTCCCCCAAACCATCATCACTGACAATGGTCATCCCTTCAAAAATTAGGATGTATGTGAGTTATGTGAGAAATTCTACATTCAGCATCATTTTTCCACGTCATATTAACAGCAAGGCAATGGCCAAGCTGAGACATCCAATAATAACATAATCAAAATTCTTTAAAAAAAGACTGTCAATGATGTTGGTCATGACTGGCACATTCAACTTAACCCTGCCCTATGGGCTTATCACACGAGCATCTGCGCACACACTGGCGCCACTTTGTTTTTCATAGTCTTCTGTTTGGAGGATATCCTTCCTATCAAGGTCAAATTCCCCTTCCTACGAGTCTCCATGAAAGGGTTTATTGACGGTGAGGAATATTGTTTATCCTGATTGCATGAGTTAGAATTGCTTGATGAATGCAAACAGAGGGCCTTGACTCATCTATAGGCATATCAAAACTGCCTTTTCTGCAGTTACAATAAAAGGGTTTTGATTACACACTTCAACATCGGTGACTTAGTGTTGATGGAGAATCCAAAAAATCAAGCAGAACGTGAGAAACTCAAAAAAATTGAGCCCAACTAGTTGGGTCCATATGTCATAACAACATCTTTTGGTTCTAGTGCCTATCAATTGTCCACACTTAAAGGGGAACCTTTTTCCAAGCCTATCAACAAGTTACACCTATGCAAGTTCTATACATAGCTTTAGAGAGCCATGCTAAAACCATAAAAATATTAAAATTTTGAAAAATACAATAAAAAAATTGTTGCCTTGATGAAAACCTGCCAAACAGGTGTCTTGGTAACAAAAATAAAATAAAAAATAAATCATAAAAAATAGTAAAGAGAATAATTTGTCCAATAGTGAAAACCACTTTGATGGCGCTTTGGATAAGTACCATGGTGAAAGCCTAGCAAACAAGCATCATGTGTAGTCAGTATTTTCTCCATCATCTACTATCACTCTACCTGGTCTTCCACCCTCATCCATCACAACGCCTTTACTCTCCATCATCTCCCATTTGACATCCATCATAAGGCTTGGTCATCTTTATCATGACTTTCAAACGGTTGATGTTTTGCGGTCTTTTCTCCTCCATGTCTTGTCCATAATAAACCCTTGTCCCATCCCATCCCTGATGGTTAGTCCTAGACCTGGCTGGGGGCACATTTCTGGACACCGGGCTTCATTAGATTCCACACTTGTCATCAGAGGTCAAATATTCGACAAAAGATAAAAATCAAATATTCCCAAAAGGACAAAAAAATCCAATATTCCCAAAAAGACAAAAAAATCAAATATTCTGAAAAAGACAAACATCAAATATGCGAAGAAAGACAAAAAAAATCAAATATTCACAAAAAAGACCAAAAAAATCAAATATTTGAAAAAGACAAAAATTCAAAACATTTCAAAAAGACAAAAAAAATCATAAAACTTCAAAAATACAAAAAAATAAAAACATGTGAAAAACACAAAAACATCCAAATAACTTTCAAAACCCCAAAAACAGAGTTAGAGTTAGTCAGGTCAATCTTTGTCATTGTTGAACTACAATTCCATTGTGACTGGACGTAGGCAAGGCTATCTCTCAATGTGCCCCTAAGGCATTAGGTCAGTCCTTTAGGTGTTTTCAAATAAAATCATAATTCATTCCTTTGTCATTGAAACAAAGTCAAGGGTCATATCGAACTACAAGGTCTCTGAGTGTATTATGTAGGCAAGGCCATCAATCAATGAGCCCCTGAGGCCACCTAGGTCAGTCCTTTAGGGTTTGTCGCATCAGTCAAATAAGTCAGACATAGTCAAAATCAAACAAAAGACAGTCATTTGAATGTCAACATTCAAATCACGAACCTACAGACAACATAGTCCAATTATTCATCAAGTCAAAAATCAATCAAATTCCCAAAACAAGGTCAACCTAGTCACTTTGTGGTCCCCTTCAAGATGTGTCCTTCTTGGAATTGGACCCCGTCAAAATTCATTTTCCTTTTCAGGATGTGTCTTTCTTGATGACAGGCTCTGTCACATTGTCATTGACCTTTTCAGGATTTGTCCTTCCTAACAACAAGCATCAACAAACTGTCAAAACTATCAAACCGTCAAGCAATCAACCTTTATCAAACAAATATTGGCAAACACATTGAATGGTTGCTGATTTTGCTGGTCTATTTTGTCTTATCTTTTTATTATTTTGTCTCTTGGTCATGTTACTAGCTACCTCGAGGATGTCCCATGAAGGATTTAGAGGTACAATGACATCTCATGACTTGTTTTTCCTTTATTGTTGTCTTCGGTGTGTCTTGAAAAAAAGACTAGGGCAACTTAGCCCTTAGTATGAGTTAGGACATTCCTTGTCTACGACTATCTATTTTCGCAAGTGGATGACCTTGCACACCTTGTTCTATAACATATCATGGTTTTTGTGGTCCATTTGTCACATTTTCCCGCCCAATGATGATTATGCAATGCCTATTATGTTATTTGGAAAAATATTGAAGTATTCCTTTTTCGTCCTAACATCCATGTCTTTCGCATTAACATTTCTTCTATTCCTTCATCCTCTAGTCTTCTCATCCATTTCGAGAGCACACTCATGTTCTTTGAACTGCCTATCCTCCTGAGGGGGCATACCACTACCTCCTTGTCATCCTTCCTCTCCCTACTTTCACACAGGGGCATATTGTTGACTTGTTTTCTTTGACACAACATGATAAACTACATTATGTCAAAGAGGGGCAAAATGTAGACACATAAAAATGACCTAGGCCTCCAAGCTACATTTTTCTATGTCAAACCACACTTCTTCCTCACATAATTAAATTATTTAATTATGTCCTAATGTCTTACTTCGCACTATTAATTAAATAATTTCTAATTATTTAATTAATTCATATCCTATATTCCTCTATGATTATTTAAATAAATAAATTATATTTGTTTATCTAAATATGTCACTAACTAATATTTACTCCTATAATTACTCCTTCAATTAAATAAAATTACTCATTTTTATTTTCGGCTACAAATTAAATAATTACCATTAATTATTTAATTTGTTCATTATCCTTTTCTCCTTCAATTAAATAAAATTATTTATTTAACCCACTTTTCATCCCACGAGTAAATAATTAAATAATCATTTACTGTCTTTTGTCTTATTCCCATTTTTTAATTAAATCATTATTTAATTCCAAAAGACAATTTTCCTCCGTAAATCAAGTAATTTCTATTATTATTTTATTTTTCAACTACCTCTTTTTTTGTGCCAAATCTTTTCCTTATCTTATTTATTCTCCACCATTGATTTAATTGTCTCCAATTAAATCTCAACTGTTCATTTCAAATGTTTCCCTAATTTTGACCTAATGTTGCCCTAACCCTAATGTTGCTCATCACATTGAATTCTAGCCTTTGATCTTAGGGTTTTGTCAACTTCTAGTCTTGGCCATCCATTTTCAATTTGACATTCTTTAAAAGGTCTCTCTCAAGTCATTTTTAGACAGTCATTTTCAGTAACTTAGGCACTTAGTACATGCTTAAGAAGTTCTGAATACTTGAGCACTCATAATACTTCAATATTTTGCTTGTCTTAGTCATAGGCTATAGTTGCACTTCAAATCTAAGGGAAATTAAACTATTTACAGCAAGATGGAGAAGAGAAATAGAGGTGAATCAAACGAGGCTTGAAGACCAAGTGATATTGTTTCATGTTTTTATACTTCTAGTTTTCTTTGTTCTCTATTGTTGATTAGGGTTTAGTTTGTTATGTTATTTGTAGCTAACTTGGAATTTTACCCTAGTTACAAGGTCATTAGGGACCAATGCTTCCAAAGCTTTCTCTAGTATTTCCCCATGCACAGGTGATAATTTCAACAACTATAGGATGGAGATCAAAGTGGGAGTCTTATTTAATTGTTCCACAATACTGGGTGTGGATGACGGTGCGGATGGGGACTTTCGCAGACGGGCGTTGGGTGTGGTAAAACTGGACTGGACGATAGCGGTTGGATGGCGTTTAACGCGTGGTTGGGTTGGTTGGTTTGGGACCCGGGTTTGGCAGGCGGACGCTGGGGACGTTCCGTAGAACAGCGGGAAGCAATTAAGCGGCACTGTCGGTGGGCGGGCAGGTTTGTCATTTGAACTAGAAGGGTTGTCCTTTGAGTTGTTTAGTTTAATGACTCCCCTTGCTATGAGAGCTCTTGTTAGAGTAATAAGGAATCTCACTTAATTAATTTAATCATATTGGTTAATTAATTAAGTCACTTATTACTTTAGGTTTACTTAAGCTAAACTTAGGCACATTAATAATTAATTATATTTATTAATTATTAAGTGTGCACACTAGGGTTTTCCTTTTTAGGTTTTATTTAGGGTTTCATGATCTCCTTCATAAGGATTGATCTCATTGTAAATTACAACATTATTCAATAATCATTATTCTATTTTTGCTTGCACATATTTGCTTGGAGGTTTACAGAACATCTTCTTCATTGTTCTAGATATTTGTTGCATGTGATAGGTGATTGCATGAGGTGATTCTTGGGGATTGTGAAGTTGGATTCCTCAACTTCTACATGGCATCAGAGCCCAGACCTATGGCTTCCTATTCATGATTTGAAGATATTCTCTCACAACGTCTTTTTCTATGCAAGGGTTTCAAGCTAGGCTGATTTTTTGTGGATCTGGGGGTCACTTAATTTTCTGGGCATTTTTGGACAAAACAGACCTCGCCATTGAGTCCGCAGTGCCCAAAAACCCTTATTTTCATATAAAATATGTCCATTTTGGACACAATTGATCTTTGAGGTAAAAAAAAATTTCCCCAAGGCGTGACCCGAGGGCATAATTTCACGAGGAGTGAAATTGCCGAAATCAACCGGTTTTCTGCTGCCGATTTAAAACACCGCAGCGCCACGGAACTTCGACTGGCGGCCACCACTTCACCACCACCACCGGCGATCACCACCGCGCACCACCCGATCATCGCCACCACCCACCACCGCTTCTCTGTAGTGCCGCTCCAGCCAACCAACCCTCGCGGGCTTTATAGAGCCCGCCAGGGTCCTTTGGAGGACCGGGAGCCATTCCCAACCCCTTCCGACCCTTCAGCCCCTGCGGTGGTCCTATTAAGGACCAGGAGTTGCGCTTCCTAACCCACCGACGGACCTTTTTCCTGCGTCAAGCGGTCATATGCAAGACCAAGGGCCAGAGCCAAGGGGAAAACTTTTTGCTCCTATTTAGCATTAAAAATGCCTTTTACAAGGCTTTTTTCACTTGCTCATAACTTTTGCAAATGGAGGCCTTTTTTTGAAAATGAGATATCGTTAGAAAGTTGGTTCAACAAAATTCACAGTGGTGGAGGTTTTATTTTTTTATTTTGTTGTTTTGATGCCTTTTTCACCTATCAAAGTTAGAAGTTGTTATTTTCACTCTGGGAGGCATAACTTTTGCGTCCTGACTCTGTTTTGCAAAAACAAATAGGTGTTGGAAATCTCATTCAGTGCTCTACACAGATCTCAAACCTATTTTTTCCATATTTTTTACCAGGTATTTTATATTCTTATTTGATCTCAGCCTTTACCTTTTTAGTTATTTTCTTGGAAAGCGTGCAATCAAGCTATTTTTTTGAGATCAGCGAGCATTTTTTTTTGGTTTGAGAGTATATATTGTTGTTTTCTATCATGGATACACATATTATTGCACCCCTTACTCCATTAAACTATTTTGGTTGGAAAAAAAACAAATGGAGATTCATTTGAAACACAAAAGGTTGTGCAGGGTAACCATGGGTACAAAAATTGAACCTACAGGTGCTACTGAAAAGAGAAAGTGGTTTAATAGATGTGATGAAGCTTATGGTACATTATGTCTATCTCTTTCATCTAAAATTCTTTTTAATATTGAGTCTTGCACTACACCCCATGAGATCTAGACTACTTTTCCTTCTTTGTTTGGGAAGCAAGATACTATGAGAGGGTTTTAGTTATAGAATGAGCTTATTGGCTTAAATCCTAGGGATTTTGACAGCATCCAAGAGTCTTTCACCAAAATCAAGTCTCTTAGATTGGAGTTGTCATAGTGTGGTGTTCAGAAGGAAGACTCTCAGTTTATATTGTCCATTCTTTCTAAGCTTGGACCAAATTATTCAGTTTTTGTATATACCTTTTATGCCACTAGGGATGCACTTGGTACTAGATTTACTATGCCTTCTTTTGATGATTTTTCATCTTCTCTCACTCGAGAGCATGCCAAGCTTGCTAGCATGGGAAAGTTGAATCCCTCTTCCTCACAGGCACTTATTACATCACAAGAGCCCCGAGATCAAAAGGCTTCTACAAGCAAAGGCAAGAAACAGAAACAAAAGGATTCCAAATCTCATGAGGAGCAAAAGGAATCCTTAGATTCATCCTCCTCTTCTAAGGGGAAATCATCTAGGAAGGAGAAGGGTCCATGTGCATATTGCAACAGGGAAGGACATGCAAAACATGGTTGCTACAAGAAGGAAATTGATGAGTTGAAGCATCTTCTTCAGAAACATCAGATTGAATTGCCTTCTTGGATGTATGCATCATCTTCTTCCCCTCATTCTTCTTCTTCAAAGTAGCATGACAGGGGCACAGCTAGTTTACACACTTCATCAGATATGAAGGTACATGCTCTTTGTGCTACTTTAGGTCTTGGATAAGGGAGATGGCTTCTAGATTCAGAAGCATCTCATCATATGGAATCTTCACAGTCTATGTTCACTTCCTTTGATCCTTGCACTATGTCTCCTATTTTGGTGGGAAACAATACTTACATGAGTGTTACAGGGAAGGGGTCTATCAGTTTTGGGGACAACACCTTTCAGGATGTCTTGTGTGTATGTCACTTGACAAACAACCTCCTTTCCATATATCAGATCACACATGGAGGCAATGGGAGATTTGTGGAGTTCACACCTAATTCTATTATCATCAAAGACTTGGAGAGTAGAACAGTTATTGCTACTGGGATGGTGGGTCACTCATCTCAATTGTATTCCTTTACCAATTTTGCTACTAATGGTGCTTTTGTTCCTATAGTTGTTCATCACACTTTTAGTGTGAATCATCATTCAGTGGAGACATATGGCTTCTTGAACATTGGTGTTCTCATTTCAGACCCTGTTCTTGAGCCTTCCGTTCCACCTCCTGTTGTAGTTACTGATACTTCTATGACTACAGATGTGGTTTCTTCCATTTCAGTGTAGAAGGACATTGTTGATTATTCATCTTTGGAGGTTCCTTTTCAGTCTTCACCTGCTTTGACTTTTTCCTTTATTGAGGTCACACCTATTTCTGTGGTGACATCTTGGGCTACACCTACTTCACCTTTAGAGATTGCATTCATACGGAATCTTCCCTCTCACTTTTTTCAAGAGATGCAGTTTCTTCAGTTTTTTTGGAGCTACTTCATTCTATGGGGGCTATGCAGTCTCTTCATTCCTCTCTTCTGGGGGGATTCTTTTATGTATCTTTGTGATGGATGGTGTACTTGGGGGGTCTTATGGATTCCTCCATCCTTCATCACTTAGTTGTTATTTGCATTCTATTTTGGGGAGGAGTTTTTTTCCCACGTGATTTTCTCCTTTATCCCGTTTGATTTAGTTTGCATTACATTTGTACATGGGTACCTAATCAAGCCTTCTTGTTGAGACCCATCTTTGCTTTCATGCACCTTTTTCTAGTTTTTTAGCTACTCCCTAAGTTCATCTTAAGGGGGGGTGTTAGAGTAATAAGGCATCTCACTTAATTAATTTAATCATATTGGTTAATTAATTAAGTCACTTGGAGTTTGGTGCCCTTGCCATGGAAGATTCAGAATTCAATTCCTTGATGGAAGAGTGAAGGGAATCAATGATGTAATGCATATACCAGGTCTAGCTTGAAATTTACTTTTTGTTAGTAAGATGAATGATATTGGAGTGTAAGTCACGTTCTCTGGAAATGGCTGCAAGATGACTAGAGGCTCAATGGTGCTAGCTAGGGGTGCTCGTATTGGTACCCTGTATAAGCTGGATGCACATGTTGTGCAATGCAATAGTGTCTCTATAAAGTCACAGAAAGCTACTCATGGAGAAAACAAGGAAAAAGTTTATAATTGTGCAAAATCTATGGAAGTTAAACTTCCAGCAAAAAAGACTATGCTCTGGCATCATAGGCTTGGCCACATTGGAGAAAAAGGTTTAAAAACCTTGAAGAATAAAAACCTGGTTGAAGGGCTTGATGATTGTAACCTCGAATTCGAGTTTTGTGAACATTGTATATATGGTAAACAACACCGTGTTTCATTCTACTCCAGTCCTCACAAATCTTCATATTTACTTTTACATTCATTCTAATGTTTTTGGTCTAGTAAATGTTCCTTCTTTGTCTAAATCAAGATATTATGTATCGTTCATTGATGATTATTCAAGAAGGGCATTTGTTTATTTCTTAAAAAGTAAATAGAAGTGTTCAGTTGTTTTAAGGAATTTAAAAACCTTATGGAAAATTAGACTAGAAGAAAAATAAAATGTTTAAGGACTGACAATGGCGGTGAGTTTTGTTCTGATGAGTTTGAGAATTATTAGCATAAAGATCATGGATTCAAAAGACATAAAACTACACCCTATACGGCAAATGGAGTTGAAGGTTCAATAGGACAATGATAAGGAAAGAGCAAGAAAGTATGTTGGCTTGATGTTGGATTGGAGGAAAGTTTTGGGCTAAAGCGGTTGCAGCATATTTAATAAATTGTTCACGGATGCATTTTGTTAAGAAAACACCTTTGGAGCATGGTCTGGAAAGCCCTCTCTTAGACATATTAGGTGTCTTTGGCTATGAGAGCATAAATACATATGTATCCGAGATAGAAAAAAAATCCTAGAAATTAGGAAAACAAGGCTAATGGAAGTATGTTTTATTGAAGTTCTGATGTTGGCATAAAGGATACAAGCTTTCGAATCCTGATACAGAGAAGGTTCTACACAACAAAAGTGTTATCTTTCATGAGTTGAAGCCTTCTACCTTGGATCTGTAGTCAAAGACAAAATTAGAAAGCAAAAAGGATGTAGTTAAAATTCCTCGACACCCGGATAAAGAGGTGAAAAATTAAAGTAATGCACTGAAGGCGATGAGCTCAAGTAGTTAGAGGGAGTTTCTAAAGAAGAAAAATCAACCTGGAAGCTCAACTATGGGGAGGTCAACTCATGAAAGAAAGAAACCTAATAGGTATGGATATTCTTTGATAGATTCTACTTGTGCCTATTCTTTAATTTCTAGCATTGATGATCCTAGGACTGCGAAAGAGGAATTTAAAATGTCTGATTCAAACTCTTGGTTGGAAGCCATGAATAAAGAAATGGCATCATTAGAAGAGAATGATACTTGGAGTTTGGTGCCCTTGCCTAAAAGGAAGAAAAGTTGTTGGTTGCAAATGGGTATTTAAAACAAAATAGGTCACGGATAGCAATGTGGAAAAATGTGAGTTCGTTTGAGGATGTTCCGGGTGGGGAACTGATTCTGGAGAAATTTTCTCACATGTAGCTAAGTGACGTCTATCGGATTTATTTTGTCACTTGCGGCGTATGACTTAGAGATTGAACAAATGGATGTGAAGACATCATTTCTTCATGGTGACCTTGAAGAAGAAATCTATATGTCCCAGCCTGAGCACTTTGTGGAAAAAGGTAAAGAGAAACTGGTTTGCAAGTTGAAAAAATATTTGTATGGATTAAAATAATCTCCTAGAATGTGATACTAGAAGTTTGACACTTTTGTTTTATCATTGGGATTTGTAAGATCGAAATCTGATCATTGTGTATATACAAAGTTGAAAGTGATCGTATTCTTATTATTGCTCTCTATGTTGATGATATGTTGTTCATAGGCAATAGTAAGTTAATGATTTCTGATCTAAAATCTCAATTGTCTGCAAAGTTCGAAATGAAAGATCTTGGTGCAGCCAGGTATATTCTGGGAATGGAAATAACCAGGGACAAGAAGAGTAGAAAACTTTGGCTCAGTCAAAGTAAGTATATTAATATTTTTCTGGAGATATTTTGTATGAATGACTGCAAGTAGCTATTTGTTCCAGTTTTGCAGGGGACGAAGCTATTTGTTGAAGACTGTCCAAAATCTCCTACTGAGATAGAGGACATGACCAGAGTGCCTTATGCTAGTACAGTTGGCAGTTTAATGTATGCAATGGTTTGTACAAGGCCAGACATTTCCCAAGCAGTGGGAGTACTTAGTCGTTATATGGAAAATCTTGGAAGGACACATTTGGATGCTGTGAAAAGGGTGTTTAGATGTCTAAAGGGCACTTTAGAATATGCTTTGTGTTACCATAGAAATTTGGTTGAATCACAGAGGACTCTCAGCATTCGAGGCTATGTGGATTCTAATTGGGCAGGGGACATCGACAGCAGAAGATCCACCAGTGGATATATTTTCATGATGAATGGTGGTGCAGTTAGTTGGATCAGTAAGCAATAGGTTGTAGTCGTTTTGTCCACTACAGAGACAAAATACATGGCAGCAACACATTCCTGTAAAGAAGCAATCTGGTTAAAACGTTTGTGTTCTAACATTGGGTTTGATGTAGGGATAATTACAATATACTGTGACAGTCAGAGTGCTATTTTTTTGGCGAACAATCCTACTTTCCATGCAAGGACGAAACATATTGATGTTCAGTATCATTTTGTATGAGATATGGTGGAGGATGGAAAGGTCTCTTTAGAAAAAGTGGATACTCTGGAAAATTTTCCAGATGCATTGACTTAACCAGTGAGCACAGACAAGTTCAGGTGGTGTTCCAGTTCGATGGGCCTTAGTTCCCATGAATTTCAGTAGTTTTGTTGTGCTTTGGAGGTGTCAGTAAGATCTTTGTCAAGTGGGAGATTGTTGGAAAATGTGTCTTAATCTTACTGGCATGTAAACTCCTGAAAGAGAAAAGTTGGTGAGACCCTCTGGAAGTCTTACCAACTAGCAGTTGTATTCTAATCATTTGAAGTGCTCAGGTCGTTGAGACTTTGATTCTGTCTTGCCGACGGTTTGGTTCCTAGTGGTTATCGGGAAGACTCATGGCGACAGAAGTCATTGGGGAGAGGCATGAACTTTCAGAATGACTCATTCTGACAGAGTATGTCTCGCCAAGGTTTTTCACATAGGCGACAGATGTCATTGGGGAGACTCTTGGCTGACAGGTTTGCATTCGGTAAGAACTCTTGCCAATGGATGTGGTCTCGCCGACAGGCTAGTGCATTCGATATGACCTCTTAGCGATAGCGTTTCTCTCGCTGACGGAATTGTTTGTAAACTGCTGATGGATCTCCACGTGATGAACTTCAGTGTAACCTCTTTTTGATGGTATTGCTCTTGTCGATAGACTGGTCGGAGTAATATGAACTGTCAGGTATATCTTCGGTATGATCTCCTGCCGATGACTGTTGGTCTCGCTGATAGACATGTGTGATCGGTGTAAAACTCTTGCCGATGGTTATCGTCTTGCTGACAGGTATGAACATCGGTATAACATAAGGTTCTATAAGACTCTTCGCGATAGTGGAACTCTTGTCGATAGATCTGCACAAGATGGATTTGTGTTCGGTATGACCTCTCACTGATAGCGATGGTCTGGCCGATGGTTCTACAGTGGATATCGATTCGATTTCTTAGCGATAGAGTGAGTCTGGGTGATATTTTTGAACTCGATATGACTCTTGCCGATGGTGGTGACTCTGTGGTGCAGGAGCACCCAAGCCCTTCAAAGAACACTTCAGGGGTTAGGAGTTTGCAAGGGTCGGGAGGACCTATCCAGCATATCAAAACATCAACTATGACCTTTTGAAGCCTATAATGGCATTTGGAAAGGATAAATGTAATAAGAGAGTCAACTGTCCTAAGGGTCCTGATAAGGACCCTAGGACCAAAATGCTATGTAATTGGAATTGTCATGTTCTAGGGGTTTAATTAGTAATCTAATGCTTTAATTAGGTCAAATAAGGTTGGATATTGAAGATCCAATAGTTTTTAGGTGGTAGAATTTAATAAATTTCAAGTTTGTAAATTCAAATTTTTGAATTCCACTTTAGGCGGGTAAATGGGTTTTAGGAGATTTAGTCACTTTAATGAAAGAAAATCAATGCAAAATGGCTGGA